>JAPVLO010002712.1:0-105747 GCA_027257055.1 Cephalopachus bancanus | reverse complement strand
AAATTATTAACATTGTGTATCTCTCATTATTTCACTCCTTTCAAGAAAACAGAAATCATGCTGTCTTGAAGATGACTTAACAAAGCCTGCTGTTATCTATGTTGTTCCTATGGCCTCTGCTTAAAAGTAGAAAAAAAATTGATGCAACATGTCACCCACAACTCCCCTGCAAAGGCTCAGGGACCATCGCAGCAGAGGAGGGCACCTGAGATTGTAAGAGCCGGAAGGGACTAGGAGTGTGTCAGTTAAAGCAACTTCACCTTGGATGCCAATCCGCCAAGTTCAACGTTGATGAACGCCAGTTCCAGGACCACCTCTAATATTTCTACTGTCAACTTGCTTACGGTAAATCTTGACTTTATCCAAATTCTTGCCTCTCCTGAGTGGGCCACTTGACTTGCCCACACATTCCTTCCTGTGTTCTGCAAGAACTGAGTCTCGGAGGTCAGGGCTGGGGGAGTCCACCACATGATCTCACTTCATACATGGCTACTGGTGGCAAGTTCACATTCAAGGTGTCTGAGAAATTGGATTTGTCCATCTCTTTCTTTACCCTACAGCTTCTTCAGTCTGTGGGGGTAGGTCTGCATAGACCAGCTCACCACAGAACATTCTGGTATTTTTCTATGAAGGCAGTTATGCAAAGGCGGTGGATCCTGTTAGAGTGCTGCTCACACCCCTTCCAAGCTGCTCGTTCCCACCTTCCCCACCTTACATTTGACTTTTTAATAGAGAGACTTGCCCTCAGCAAATGCCCAGTCACCTGGGCCAGGGAGGTCCTTTTCACCCTCTTGCTGAGAACAGCGGCCAGGGACAGAATGTCTATGTCTAAAGGACAGACTCAGACATTTCCCCGAGTAAGGGAAAGTAAAGCGTGAGAGTTGGAAGGGACTCTCTTCTCCTGCAGCCAAATGTCAGGTAGTGCTGAGGATCAGGCTCAAGACTTACTGATCAAGAGGCAAAAGATACAGGAGCCTGGAGAGGGCTGCACCCTCCCTCCACCATGAGCAGGCAATGGGAGCTTCCCACTGGGGCCCTCCCAACCTCGCCCTGTATGTGTCTCTGTTTTTGCTGTTCTGATTTGCATCCCTTTGCATTCATGAATTTTTTTTAGTTAGAGTCTCACTCTGTCACCCAGGTTGGAGTGCAGTGACACGCTCACGGCCAACACACCTGGGTTTGGGCAATCCTTCAACCTCAGCCTTCCGAATAGCTGGAACTACAGGTGTGTGCCACCATGCCCAGCTCATTTTTTGATTTATTGCAGAGATGAGGTCTCGCCACATTGCCCAGGCTAGTCTCAACCCTCAGGCTCAGGCAGTCCACTCACCTCAGCCTCTCAAAGCGCGGGATTACAGACTGAGCCACCGAACCTAGCTGGTGACCATCTTCATAGGCCAGAGCTCAAAGGAGGGAACACTTACCGTGCTGGGCCCCATAGTACCAGTGAAATGACAGGCACTGGGAGTGGCTGATCCAGCGTTATGCCTTGAAATCAGGCAGATATAAAGAACAGGTAGCAGTATCAGAATGCAGCAATTGTGGCCTCAGATGTCGAGATATAAGGCTTACCTCATGGTCACAGTGTCCTCATGGACAAGCAATAAAGGGGACCAACCAGTGTGTCATGGAATCCATACCAGTAAAAATGATGGAGAACAGAATGCTGATGGCAGCTGCTCCAATAGAAAGTCATGATCTTTTATCCAGTGAAGACCTGTAGCAGTCCTCACACCAGGAGCTTCAAGAACCCAGGAGTTTGAAACCAGCCTGGGCAGCATAGACCTTGTCTCTAAAAAATAAAAAATTAAAAATTAAAAAATTAGCTAGGTGTTGTTGTATATGCCTCTGGTTCCAGCTACTCGGGAGGCTGAGGTGAAAGGATCTCCTGAGCCCAGCAGATCGAGTCTGTGGTGGCCATAAGCATGCTACTGCACTCCAGCCAGGGTGACAAGCAAGGGTGACAAAAAGAAAAAAAAAAGGGCGACTAGAGGACACATTCTCTCTCTCTCTCTCTCTCTCTCTCTCTCTCTCTCTGTGTGTGTGTGTGTGTGTGTGTGTGTGTGCGTGCATGTGCATGTACACACCTTAGTGTAGCCCTAACAGATCTGGACATTCTGCAGAATGTTCATTGATCTGTTCTACTGATAACAATGTGACCATCAGACCTGGTAAATAAGAAATGGCAAGTACACCGAATGCCTGAGTAACAGCAGGTGCCAAAGGGTACAAGTGAATGACCGATGACAGTGACACCCACTGATGAAAAGGACAGCCCTGACAGGCTCACCTCTAGCCATCAGCAAGCCAGAGCAAAGGATGAGAATTTGATGGCCTCAGAGACTATCCACATGTCTGCCCATCCAGTGATCTGCCACATCCATGAAGTTTTGGGGGATCTAATAGTCCGGGGCCTGCTGGACACAACCTTCAAAGCAAAAGAACACATCATCACACCTTTTACCTTCTTCTAGTTCATGATAGGAGATTGAAATGTGCTTGTGAGGTGGGGCGCAGTGACTCACACCTGTAATCCCAGCACTCTGGGAGGTGGAGGCGAGAGGATTACTTGAGCCCTGGCATTCCAGACCAGCCTGGGCACCTTGGTGAGATCTCGTCCCTAAAATAAATAAAAAAATTAGCCAGGTGTGGTGGTGCACGTCTGTAGTTCCAACTATTCAGAAAGCTGAGGCAGAAGGATTGCCAGAGCCCTGGAGTTTGAGGCTGCAGTGAGCTGTGATCGTGTCGCTGCACTCCAGCCTGGGCAACAGAGTGGGACTCCGACTCAAGGGAAGAAAAAAAGTATCATCCAAAGCTTCCAGGAATTTTGGGGGGTCATTACTCAGCCTACCACACTGCCTTTCTTGCTCACCAAAACTTGAAGTTTCTCCCCTCCCCCTAAGGACACCCCTGTTGCAAATAGTCTTATTTCAAAGTCCTCTGTAAGATCCTGTTTTCTCAAAGGGCTTCGCAGACTGAGCTCAGCCCTCTCTGTCCAGTCTCTTCCCTAGCTGGTGGGGCTGCAATGGGGTGTGTTGCCACCACCTGGTGGAGGAAAAGCATCACAGCAGGTGTGTACCCCGGATGGAAGTACTGCCAAGCCCACGTGCAAATTTCAAATTGTCTAACAGCCTCAATGAAAAACGTAAAAAGGAAAAGATGAAAACAATTTCAATAATACATTTTTATCGAAACCAATGTATTGAAGGCATGATCAATTCAACATTTAATCAACACAAAAAGGAATGGGCTATTTTACCTTCTCCTTTGGTACTAGGGCTTTGAAATCCCGTGAGTTCAGACCAGCCAAACTGCAAGTGCTCAAACCCCCACTTGGTGAGTGTCTACTGTAGCTGACAGCACACCTCTAGAAGCTTGAGTGGAAGAGAGAGGGGAAGATGGGAGGTGGGGACACTGAGATGGAGCCTATGGGAGGCGCCTCGAGGAGGAGTGGCTGGTGATAAGGGCAGGGCCTGGCCTTGGTCTGGCTGCAGTGTCAGGTTCTGGGGCTTGGAGGAAGGCGGGAAGTTCCCAATCATAGACCTGGGTTCGAGTCCCATCCCTGAAGAAACCCAGGCCTTGGTGTGCTCATTTCACTAATCTGTGAGATGCCCCCCTCCAGAGGGTTGAATGCTTCAGGGCTTATGAAGCCCTCTGCCTGGGCCGGGTGATGAACAGGCCTGGCAAGAGTGAGCTGCTGTTTGACTGTCTCTGCTTGCTTTCTTTATTTTCTTTCCCCTGTATACCCAGCATACCCAGTGTTTCAACAGCACTTAGCACGTAACAAGTGCTCAGTAAGTTCTTTGTAGAATGAAGGAAAAGCATAGCCCTGGGACAGAGAGTCACAGACCCAGGTCCCCACCTCAGAGTGTCCTTACCACCTGGCTGTCATTTTCTGAGCCCTGTCTCCATGCCAGACACTGTGCCAAGCACTTCCAGTGAGTTATCTTAGTATCTTCCTCAGCTCCGAATGAGAGGGATTCTAATCATTCTTATTTTCCCACCAAGAAACTGAAGCTCAGAGAAGCGGCCACTTGCCCAAGCCCATAGGGACCTGGTCATCGAGTTTCTGACCCTTGGCCCATAGAGCACCAGGAGTTCATATCTCTGACCTCTGACCCACTGAAACCAGTTACCTAGTCTTCTGATCTTCTATCCATGGGGACCTGAGTACCCGCGCCCCTAACCTCTAAGCCAAGAGGACGCAGGCCTCAAACTCTAGTCAGGAGCAATCTCAGCAGAGGGGTCTGTGTGTGCTAAATTTGAGGTGGTGACTGATTTGAGGGACCAGGGACTTGGGGTATCTGGCATACAGGGTCGGCAGAGGTCCCCGTCTCCACCCTGTGCTGAGGCTGACAAGCCACCTCACCAACTCCCTGATCCTGCTCCCATGGGGCAAGAAGAAACATCTTCCATTAACACATCCCCAGGTGCACACACATGAGATGGGCCTCCACACGCCTCCCATGCACACAGAAACTGCAGCAGAAGCACACACGGGACCTTGCCTCAATCCTGTCCTGCTCTGTGTTCCATTTTCCGGTCCCCAGACCAACACCCTGAGCCCTGTCTTGGATCAACCCTCCCAGTCCAGCCCTGCCCATTAGTCTCCACAGCCAGTCTCTGGGCCTCCTGAGCTTCTTCCTACCAGGTCTTCTTCCCCTTCCCACAGGCCCTTCCTTATCTAGCCCCATCCTGACCTGCCTGGGGCGTATCCTGAATACCACTTTCTTTTTTTGAATAAGAACTCACATGCCACCGAATTCACTTTTTTTGGGGGGGGTTCAGGGTCTGACTCTGTCACTCAGAGTGTGTCACCTTTTTTTTGGCATGAGGGAAACTTCCTTTCTGTCTTTTTGGATTATAGCAATTTATAGCAATTAGCCCCACTGATTTAATTTTTTTGTGTAGAGACAAGGTCCCTCTATGATATCTAGGCTGCTCTCAAACTCCTGGCCTCAAACGATCCTCTTGCCTCAGTCTCCCAAAGTGCTGGGATTATAGGTGTGAGCGACTGCACCCAGCCAAGTTCACCCTCTTAAAGTGTATTTACAACCAGCACCAGAACATTTCATCACCTCAAAAAAAAAGCTCGTACCCATTATTCACTCCCTGTTCCCACCTTTGTCCAGTTCCTGGCAGCCACTAACTTACTCTCTCTCTAGATGTCCTTATTTCGGCATTTTGTATAATGAAATCTTACATGGACTTTTGTATCTGGCTTCTCTCATGTGGGATAATGTTATCAAGTTTCATCTATAATGAAGCATGCGTCAGTACTTTTTTCCTTTTTATTGCTGAATAATACTTCATTTATTGTGTATCTTATGTATGACAGTTTGTTTATCCAGTCACCACTTGGCGGACATTTGAATGGTTTCCATTATTTGGTTATTGTAAGGAATGCTGGCATAATAATTTCTGTACAATTTTTTGTGTGCATATATGTTTTCAATCATCTTGGGTAGGTACTGCTGGGTCACAAGGTAATTTTCTTTTGACTTGGGGTCTCACTCTGTTACCCAGGCTGGAGTACAGTGGCATGATCATCGCTCACCGCAACGTTCACCTCCTGGGCTCAAGTAATCCTCCCGCTTCAGCCTTTCACAATGCTGAGATTACAGGCATGTGACACCCCATCTGGCCATATGGTAATTCTGTGTTAAACTTTTTGAGGAACTGCCACACATGCTTTCCACCGTTTTAAACTTTCACTAGCAATACACAAGCCTCACCAAAACTTCCTTTCTGTTTTTTTTTGATTATAGCCATTCTGATGGTTCTGAAATTGTATCTCCTAATAGTTTTGATTTGCATTTCCCTAATTGCAAAAAAAAAAATGTGATGGTTAGTTTTATGTGTCGACCTGACTGGGCTAAGAGATGCCAAGTAGCTGGTCAAACGCTATTTCTGGGTGTATCTGCGAGGATGGTTCTGGAGAGATTAACTTTTGAATGGCCAGACTGAGTACCGACAATCTCTCTCCTCAGTGAGGGTGGGCATCAGTCAATCCATTGAGGACCTGAGTAGAACAAAAATGCACAAGAGGGCAAATGTTCTTCTGCTTGCACCGGGACTTCCATCTATTCCTGATCGCAGATGTTGGGCCGACTGTACCAGCGTTGCTGGTTCTCTCACTTTTAGATGGCACATTATGGGACTTCTCAGCTTCCAGCCTAAAAGTGTGTGTGTGTATGTGTGTGTGTGTGTGTGTGTGTGTGTGTGTGTGTGTGTGTGTGTGTGGTGAAAATTATTCTACTTCTCTGGAGAACCCTTACTAATACAAATGTTGAGCATCTTTTCATGTGTTTATTGGCTTCACGTACTTATTGGCCTAATGACTTGTATGTCTTCTTCTTTTTTTTTTAAGTTGGAGACTCACTCTGTCAACTAGGTTGGAGAGCAGTGGCATGCTCACGGCCACTCCAGCATCGACATGCTGGGCTGATGTGATCCTTCCACCTCAGCCTTCCAAGTCGCCGGAACGACAGGCATGCACTACCACACTCAGCACTTTTTTTTCTTTTTTATTGTAGAGACAAGGACTCACCAAGTTGCCCGGACTGAACTCGAATCCATGGGCTCAGGCAATCCACTCGCCTCAGCCTCCCAAAGTGCTGGGATTACAGGCTGAGCCATCGAGCCTGGCCTGAATGCAGATTCTTAATCAGCAGGTCACGGTGGGACTGAGAGTCAGCACATCTACTAAGTTTCCGAGGGATACTGTGGCAGCATGTGTTTTCCAAAGATGACTTCAGCAATATTTCCTGTCCCACATGCTCCTCCAGGACCTTGCATTCTCCCATGAAAAAGTGGAGACCCATTCCCCCTCCCTCAAATCTGGACACAAAAGCAACATGGCTTCTGTCTGGCTCCTTCTGAAGATTTACCTTTGGAACCATCCTCCATGCTATGTGGGAGCCCAGTCTAGACCACAAGGAGAAGCAATGTGAGAGGAGCAGAGGCCTCCCAACCTACAGCCAGCATCAGCTGTCAGACCAGTGGGCAAATGTGCCTTCAGATGATTCTGACTGATGCCTCAGACATCGTAAAGCAGAGATGAACTATTAATATTCCTGAAGATTGCAGATTCATAGCTAAATGCATGCTGTTTTTGTTTTGAAACAACTGTGTCTCAGGGTTCTTTGTTACGCAGCAACCAAGAGCTGTAACAATGCTGTACTGCTAGTCTATGCACCCCACTTTGAGGCTCCAGGGACCAGATCACTAGACCTTCTCATGACCTTTGCTTAAGCTATTTATCTACTTGTTATATTTCTTTTCATTTGCTTTCATGACTTGGCACATTTGGGCACATTCCTCTGGCTCTCCTCTCACAGTGCTTTCCTGACACTTCAGGCTGGGCCTCTTGCCTCATCTGGGTCCCCCTTGGCCTCCTGTGCCTCCCCCATCCTGGCTCTGACTCTTTCCCTTTGCATCCCTCATCCCAGCCCTGACCCCAGGTTATGCCTCACCCACACCCACCCTGACCATCTTGGCTATCTCTGCGTGGGGGTGAGTCTCTCCCCTGCTGGATCAAGAGCTCTTGAAGGGCAGGTTGGTACAGACTTGGTCACTGCTAGAAGGAGCTCAGTTAATGTGGTCCTGGGGACAGTACTGACGGAGCTGGCTCCCTCGACTTACACTTCCATTCACCTCTATAAATATCACCTCTGTGGCTCAGGGCATGTTTTAGCATGATTCTTCTTAGACATCAGGGTCACCCACCATGCTCTTTTTTTGGTTTGTTTTTATTTGACTCAGAGTCTCACTCTGTCACCCAGGCTGGAGTGCAGTGGCATAATCACTTGACCTCCTGGTCTCAGGCAATCTTTCCACTTCAGTTTCCTAAGTAGTTGGAACTATATATACATACCTCTTCTCATCACTGACATCATTGTCATCAAGCATCATTGTCAACGGACATCCACTTATGCTCTTCGGAGCTCACTGTGTATTATGGAGGAATTCAGAAAAGTTGTCATTTATCTGCATCTGGCCTGATAACCGCATGTCGCCCATAGAATGTAGTAGTGTAATATCTGCATCATACTAAGAAGGTCCGGAAGGTCAAGATCTCTCAGGAGTGGAAAGAGAGAGAGAGAGAGAGAGAGAGAGAGAGAGAGAGAGAGAAATATCAAGAATGAATACTGCTGTTGCCCCTATGTTAACATAAATTGTTACTAATCTATCATCTTGAAGATTTCTTAAGCAATCCATTTTCCAGACCAAATCTGCATACCATGTACCAGAACCAACGTTACTACTTGATCTAGTGAGGTTAAAACATCTGTCACAGAGCTACAGTGGGGCTGCGTGTGATGAGGTTTCCAGTAGTCCAATGTCATCTGTCGTTATCTATGTAGGTTTTGGAGATGTCACACTAGTGAATTAAATGGAGATATGAGAGGACCATCATTACTGAACCCATACATTCTTGAGATGGTGCTAAACTCTCCGATATACATACAGAAAATGATTTACTTTGGAAATATGATATTGTTTTTATTGATTATATTGTCTTGGGTGAATATTGACATAGACATCCATTTCCATTTGGTTATTCTGATAATAGAGAGTTCTTACCTCTTAGTCTGAGAAACCTTCTCCCAAAGTCTCATCATATGCATCTCGATTATGGAGGAATTCAGAAAAGTTGCCATTTATCCACATCTGTCCTAATAACCACATGTCGCCCATAGAATGTAGTAATGCAATATCTGCATCATGCTAAGAAGGTCCAGAAGGTCAAGATCTCTCCGAGTGGAAAGAGAGAGAGAGAGAGAGAGAGAGAGAGAGAGATATCAAGAAATCATGGAAGAGATAGATCCAAGAACTCAGTGTGATGGACATGTCAGTGATGAATTCATCAACTTGCTGACTCCTCCTCCTTAAGTCATTATTCCAAAGGGGTGTCTGGTGGTGTTTCTAGTCTTTGGATTCATCACAACTGAGGCCCCATGTCTAAAGCTCATAAACGATTAGAGTTTTCATCTTTGTTCAGTGACCAATTACCTCATATAATGGCTGTGGGTTCCATTTCGGATGGACTGGAAAACCCCGATAGTATATACTAGACTTGGTGTCTCTGAGACTGTCCTCATGGGGCCCTTCTTCTCCTCTTGATTATATCTATTAAGGTCTATGTATGTCACATTTGTTGGGTGTCCACATCTTTTTTAAATTTCTTTTTGTTTTCACTGTTTTTTTGAGTTGGGTTCTCACACTGTCACCCAGGCTAGTGCACACTCACGGCCACCACAGTCTCAACCTGCTGGGCTCCAGCGATCCTTCCACCTCAGCCTTCCAAGTAGCTGGAACTACAGATGCACGCCACCATGCCCAGCTAATTTTTGTGCTGTTTCGTGTAGATGAGGTCTCACCAAGTTGCCCAGGCTGATCTCAAACCCCCAGGCTCAGGCAATCTTCTTGCCTTGGCCTCCCAAAGTGCTGGTATTACTGGCTGAGTCACTGTGTCCAGTCTTAATTTTTTAGTTTAAAGAATGTGGTACAAGTCAGGATTGGGTACATAAGTGGTTATGTACAGGTTAAGTTTGGGCCTCTCATTTGACCACATTTCACCTGGATTAAGATCAGACAGCTTACTGGTGTAATGTGCCACCCCCAGCAGTGTCCCACTATTACTAATCCCTTTCTTGGGGTATTATGATAGATCTGCATGGTCCACCTATGAGGGAGAACATGTGATACTCCGTTCTTTGTTTCTGTGATAGATTCCTGAATATGGTAGACTCTAAGTCCTCCAAGTTGCTGCAAATTTCATAATTTTGTTCTTCTTTATGGCTGCATAGTATTCCATCGTTTGTATGTACCACATTTTAAAAAATTCAGTCCACCTTCAATGGGCAGCATGGTTGGTTCCATGTTTTCACTATCGTGAAAAGTGTGGCAATAAATATGCATGCACAAGTATCCTTTCTGTAGAATGATTTGAGTTCCTTTGAGTATATTTCCAGAAGGGGGATTGCTGGGTTGTATGAAAGGTCAGTTTCCAGTTTTTAGCAATCACCACCCAGTTTTCCAAAGAGGCTGAAGTATTGTTCCTATCAGAAACATACCCTGTGAGATCACTTCTAGATACTACAGGTCAGTCCTCTCTTACTGGACTCTCATGCTGCTGCCTAGTCAGTATGTCTACTCTGCTTTTCATGGCGTAGCACCAGTTTCTGCCATTTCTAGGATCTGTCATCCAGTTGGTATTTAGGAACCAAGCATTGTTAGAGTACCCCCTCTTCTCAATTCTGACCTAGGGAGAATGGCCATTACTCGCATCTCAGTGATGCTTGGGGCCCCTTTCATCAATGGTGTTGCCACCAGCCCTCCTGCAATCTAGTTGACTTGTGTTGGTTTTCTCTTCTCTAGGAGACCCATTCCAGGATATCCACCTCCAAACTTTTTAATTCTTTGCCCAAATATCATACAGAAGTGTTGCTCAATTCTGATGCTACACACCTAGATTTACTCCACACACCACTGGTTCTGGGCAAATTTCTCCAAAGGTTAACCCCACCTCAAATGCTACTTCTAAGTGTAGGGTATCAGGACACCCACACTTCTGCCATTCTTGCTACAATCTCAGGGAATTCCTACCACTCTCTGGGTTGGGTATTTTTCTAGTTTGACTCCCAGAGCTCAGAAAATTACTCTACCCATGAGGACGGTGTGGTAACAGCAAATGGCTACAAACCAGCACAAACAAATGACAGAGACTCATAGGGCTAGATCAGGGTAGGTTCCCAAAGGGAAGATCAATTTCCTGCTTGTGGTGAGCTAAGGTTACACCCCTGTCCTCGATCCATTAATGTTTCACCTCTTCGTAATGTAGTTGTGTGCTGGGTCTACAGGTGTACTTATCCTTTGGCTATAGGAGATGAGGATTACTTCTAACTCTCACAGTGTCAATTGCTGAGTGATATGTCTGAGTCCATCCTTGCGTCTCTTCAGTGCATCTGTGGCACTTGTGAGCAGCCAACCATTTCCACACTCCCACTGCTGTCATTTTCCTTACCATGTTTAAACCCAGAGACAATGTGCCTTCTGGGCATCTCTTGCAGGTCATCTCAACCTTTGCAGCTGAAATAGCCATTTCACACCAGTCACACGCTCTGGGACCTGTCAGCTCTCCACTTCCCAGCTGAGTTGAGGTGCTCACTACCAGCCTGTGGAGATTCATCCAACACCAGAATCTTTTCTCAGGGTTGGCCTCCTGGGACACTGCCAGAATCACTTGCTGAGCCACATTTCCTGGAAGGACATCAGGATACATGGGTTCCAGAAGTGGACTGACAGAGTGCAGATTAAGGGAACCAGCAAAGATCAGGTTTGGCAAAAGACCTGCTTCAGCCTGATCCCATAGCGTACACATGCAGCACAGAGGTGGCTTCACATTGGTCACTCATAAATCCTGGAACTACCAACTCCCTGGTTGCTGGCTTTTCTCAGAAAGGGGTAGAAAACCATCATGTGAGCCATATGACTGAGCTTCTCCTGTAAGCAGATTTCTGGAGGAGAGGGCATCTTCTCAGTGGAAATGAGCATCTTGGGGAAAGATATCTGAGCAGTGCACCTGTAAGGTCCACTGCTTTATGGAAATCCCTCCAGAGACCCACAGAAGAATCTGTAGGATGGAGGAAATTAGAGGTGGGCTTGAGGAAGGGAGGATGGGGCTGGTTGGCAGAGAGGAGACAGGAAGTTGTAAGGGCTCCAAAGCAAAGTCCATGAGGAAATGAATGCCTTCACTGAAGCGATCCACAGACACTCCGCAGAAGGCATTGACTTCAGGGAGGGCCACTGTGGGCACACTCAAAGCCCAAGAGTTCAACTCCTGGGCTTCAATCTCTTTCCAGTGTATCGGGATTAGGCAGATTTTCGGCTGTGTGTGTGTGTCTATGCTTGTGTCTGTTCAGGGAATTAGCCTGACAGATGTCGAGACAAAAATTTTCTGGAGCGAAGTAGCCCAAGGGTTATATCAAGAGGTGCCAGAGGAAGGTGCCAAGGGTGGTCAGGCACAAGGGTTGCAGTGGAGAAGGAGGATAGATCATCAGATAATGGGAAATCATAAGAATGAGGAGAGAGAGGAAGGCATCCTGGTCCTGCTTAGGCAGAAGTGGAAACTGCCAGGGAAGTGGGGGTGGAGGGGCACACCTCATCAATAAGGGTACCTAGATAATAAACATTTGTTTACCTAACCCTGAATTGTACCCCACATATTTAAAAGAAAAATAAAAGAGAAGTGGAGCTGAAGGCAGGCAGCTCATGCAGAGAGGGAGGGAGTCTGAGCAGAGGAAGGTGTCTGGAAGGCAGCCTGGGGGAAGGGTGAGAATGTAGGGCAGGCTTGAAGTGCTGATTACAGGAAGAGCATAGTGGTTTCCAGAGGGAGGACCAATGTTTGCCAGCGTCCAGAGTCCAGCGTCCAGTCGGGAGAGATTTGGACAGTGTTCTGAAAGAGGGCTCTGGGGGATAGTTGCAGCTTGTTGGAGGTGTGTGAGAGGTTCTGTAAAAAATCCACATTGCCACCTCTGTCCTCCAAGATATTCTTCAGCTGAACTTGCCAGTTATCAAGACTCCAAGGAGATTTGGCAGTTGGAAAATCAACCAAGGCCCCAACAGGCTGAATAGGATCCTGGGAATGGTGAAAAGGTGGGGATCAAGATCCCAGAAGACCTGGCAGAGTCAAAGCTTCTAGTCTCCACATGACACAACAGGGAAGGAGGACGGAGGTGCTGCAAGCTTTGGCACTCATGGAACCAGTAAGTATCCAAAATGGAGGGGTGGAGGCTGGGATCAAGATCCAGAAGAACTGGGAGTCCCTGGAGCCCAAAGTATGGATAGTGTGGCAGAGGGGGGATTGACGTGACAGAAGACATCAGAGAGTGTGGAGTCCAGAAGAATGTAGCAGCTGGAGGGAGATGGGGAGGGGGAAATGACTAACATGGGAGATAGGAGAATGTGTAGTGCCCTTCCGAGGTGGCTTTCACCTGCCTGCCGAGGTTCTCTCTGAAGTTACAGAACTTTCCTCTTCCCCTGCCCCAAGCAGGATTTGTCCCTCAGAGGTTTCCTCCCCAGTGGGTTGGTTCTGGGCCCCTTTTACCCCTTTACCTGTGTCCTCAGGGAAGACATTTCTACTCTATCCTTAGTTTGGTTCTTCTCAGATAGGAATTGCTCCCCCTAGGCACACTTGGTTTGGATTTACCACCCCCGTAAGCTTCCCCATCAGGCAGGTGGTCCTCACACACCCCCAGGACTTAACTCCAGAATGCCCTTCTCTGAAACCTCCCCATTTCCTGCACCCATGCAAGCTCACCGCCCTCAGCTCTTCAGATCCCATGGAAATCTCCTTCCCCATCTAAGGCCTTCTCTCCAGATTGGGAGCCCTCTCCTTACAGGAAAGCCCAGAGACACACCTGTAAATGAGCTGAATGTCACCCCAGGAACAGCCATGAGACAAAACTTTAGTTAACTCACACTTTATTTCTGCTGATTGAGACAACTGTTTTTGTCAGGGAGGAGTAGCTGGTGAGATGTTAAAAGATTCAGGATCAAAATGTTAATATTTTGTGTATTGATTGATGTTACCAAAGGAGTGTTCTCAGTCAGGAAGCAATAGCGGAGGAGATTTATCCTCCAAAAATGACTGCCATTACTGTAAGGATTTATACTTATGGACACATCCACAATCACTGTTGTGAAGTGTGCACAACAGTTTGGTATTTTTAAAAAAGTAGTATTTTAGGCTGAGCTCGGTGGCTCAGCCTGTAATCCCAGCACTTTTTGGGAGACCAAGGTGAGTGGATTGCCTGAGCCCGTGGGTTTGAGACCTGCCTGGGAAACTTGCCGAAAGCTCGTCTGTATAATAAATCAAAAATTAGCCAGGCATGGTAGCTAACGCATGCCTGTAGTTCTGGCTACTTGGATGGCTGAGGTGGAAGGATCGTCGGAGCCCAGCAGATCGAGGCGGCAGTGACTGGGAGCATGCCACTATACTCCAGTCTGGGAGACAGAGTGAGACTCCAACAAAAAAAAAATAGTATTTTAGCTGGGTATGGTGGTGCAAGCCTGTAGTTTCAATCACTTGGAAGTCTGAGGCAGAAGGATCACCTAAGTCCATCAGATCAAAGCTGCGGTGTCCAATAGCGTACCACTGCTCTCCATCCTGGGTGACAGAGTGAGACTCCTACTCAAAAGAAAATTAAAATTAAAATTAAAAATAGTGTTTTATTGCCTTTTTACCATAGCGTTGTTCTGAGTCAGGAAATGATAGTGGAGTGAATTTGTTCTCCAGAACATGATGATCATTACAGTAAGGATTCGTAATTGAAAATGCAGCCACAATCACTGTCGTGAAGTTGGCACATAGTATTCCACTGCTTTTTTTTGCCACAGGAGAATTCTCATTCAGGAAATGACACTGGAGACAATTTTACCTCCAGAACACGACTATCATTACAGTAAGGATTTATGTTTATGAACACACTGACAATCACTATTGTGAAGTCAGCCCCACACATCAGGTTTGTAAACATAATACTCTATTGTCTTTTTACCACAGGAGCATTTTTATTCAGGAAACAATAGTGGAGGCAATTTGTCCTCCAGAAAATGATTATCATTAAGGTAAGAATTTATAATTATGAACGCATCCTCAATCACTCTTTTGTTGTTGGCACAACACATTATTATTTTTACAAAATAGTATTCTATTGCCTTTTCACCACAATAGTCAGGAAACAAGAGTGGAGGTGATTCGTCTTCCAGAACATGATTGTCATTATGGTAAAGATTTATAATTATGAATGCATCTACAATCACTGTTGTAAAGTTGGCACAATGCATCAGGTTGTGTAAACATAATCCTCCATTGCCTTTTTACCACAGGAGACTTCTTACTCAGGGAACAGTAGTGGAGGCAATTTGTCCTCCATAATTTTATTATCATTACAGTAAGAATTCATAATTGAGAACAAATCAACAATCACTTTTGTGAAGTTGGCACAACACAATGGTTTTTTAAAATATGCTATTCTATAGTCTCTTTAAAACAGGAATGTTCTCAATCAGGAAACAATAGTGGAGTCAATTTGTCCTCCAGAATATGATTGTCATTACGGTAAGAATTTGAAATTATGAAGGCATCCACAATCACTGTAGTGAAGTAGGCACAAAATACCAGTATTTAAAACAATAACATTCTACTGCCTTTTTACCACAGAAGCATTCTCAATCAGAAAACAATAGTGGAGGAGATTTGTCTTCCAGAACATGGCTGTTATTACTGTAAGGACTTATACTTATGAACGCATCCATAATCGCTATTGTGAAGTCTGCACAACACATCGGGTTTTTTAAGCATAGTATTCTATAGACTTTTTGCCACAGGAGCATTCTCAGTCAGGAAACAATAGTGGAGTCGAGTTGTTCTCCAGATTATGATTATCATTACAATAAGGATTCATAATTATGAACACATGCACAATCACTGTGGTGAAGTGGGCACAACACATTGGTATTTTTTAAAAAGAATATTAAATTGCCTTTTTTTACCACCAGAGCGTTCTCAGTCAGGAGATGATAATGACGTTGAGTTGTCCTCCAGAATATGAATACCATTACGGAAAAATTTATACTTATGAATGCACCCACAATCACTGTGGTGAAGTTGGCACAACATATTGGGTTTTTTAAACATCATATTCCATAGTCCTTTTTACCACAAGAGCATTCTCAGACAGGAACTGATAGTGGAGTTGACTTGTCCTCCAGAATATGATTATCATTATGACAAGAATTTGAAATTATGAAGGCATCCACAATCACTGTGGTGAAGTTCACACAAAACATCAGTATTTTTTAAAATAGTATACCATTGCCTTTTACCACAGGAGTGTTGTCAGTCAGGAAACAATAGTGGAGAAGATTTGTCCTCCAGAACGTGACTATCATTACTGTAAGGATTTATAATTATGAACACATCCACAATCACTGTTGTGAAGTTGGCACAATACATCAATATTTTAAAAAAATAGTGTTCTATTGCTTTTTACCACAGGAGCATTCTGTCAGGAAACAACGGTAGAGTCTCTTTGACCTCCAGACATGATTATCATTTTGGTAAGGATTTTTAATTATGAATGCACCCACAATCACCATTGTAGAGTTGGCATAACAATTTGGGTTTTTTAAACATTATATTCTATTGCCTCTTTACCACAGGAGTGGTCTCAGTCAGGAAACAATAGTGGAGTCAACTTTACCTCCAGAACGTGATTATCAGTACGGTAAGGATTTATACTTACAAGCATGCTGACAATCACTGTTGCAAAGTTGGCACAACACATTGGGTTTGTAAGCATTATACTCTATTGCCTTTTTACCACAGAAGCATTCTCACTCAGGAAACAATAGTGGAGGCCATTTGTCCTCCAGAAAATGATTATCATTTTGGTAAGGATTTATAATGATGAATGCATCCCCAATAACTCTTCTTTGTTGGCACAAGACATCGGTATTTTTTAAAAAATAGTATTCCATTGCCTAGTTACCACAGGAGTGTTCTCAGTCAGGAAAAAACAATGGAGGTGATTTGTCTTTCAGATCATGATTGTCAATATAGAAAGGATTTATAATTATGAATGCATCCACAATCACTGAGGTGAAGTTGGCACAACACATCAGTATTTTTAAAAAATAGTATTCTATTGCCTTTTCTCGACAGAGAGTTATCAATCAGGAAATGATAGTGGAGTCGATTTGACCTCCAGAATATGATTATCATTATGTTAAGGATTTATAATTATAAACACATCCTCAATCACTGTGATGAAGTTGGCACAGCACCTTGGTATTTAACAAAAATAGTATTCTATTGCCTTTTTACCAAAGGAGTGTTGTCAGTCAAAAATTGATAGTGGAGACGATTTGTCCTCCAAAACACGGTTATCATTATGGTAAAAATTTATACTTATGAGTTCATATACAATCACTGTGAAGTTGGCACACCACATCGGAGGTTTTCAACATAATATTATATAGTCTTTTGATCACAGGAGAGTTCTCAGTCAGGAAACGATAGTTGATTAGTCCTGCAGAATATGATTATCATTATGGTAAAGATTTGTAATTATAAACACATCCTCAATCACTCTGATGAAGTTGGCACAACACATTGGGGTTTTTCACATAATATTCTATAGTCTTTTGATCACAGGAGAGTTCTCAGTCAGAAAACGATAGTGGAGTTGATTAGTCCTCCAGAATATGATTATCATTATGGTAAGGATTTATAATTATAAACACATCCTCAAGCACTCTGATGAAATTGGCACAACACATCAGTATTTTTTCAAAATTATATTCTACTGCCTTTTTACCACAGGAGTGTTCTCAGTAAGAAAATAGTGGAGGCAATATGTCCTCCAAAACATGATTATCCTTACCGTAAGAATTTATAATTGTGAACGTATCTATAATCACTGTTGTGAAGTTGGCACAACACATCAGTATTTTTAAAAAATAGTATTCTATTGCTTTTTTACCACAGGAGCATTTGCAGTCAGGGAATGATAGTGGAGTTGATTTGTCCTCTAGAACATGTGTGTAGTTGGCATAACATATTGGTATTTTTAAAAAATCGTATTCTGTTGCCATGCTACCACAGGAGCATTCTCAGTAGAAAATAATAGTGGAATCTATTTGTCCTCTAGAACATGATTATCATCACGGCAAGGATTTATAATGTGAACGTATCCACCGTCACTGTTGCAAAGTTGCCACAAAACATCACTTTTAAAAGAATAGTGTTCTATTCCCTTTTTACCACGGAAGCATTCTCATTGAGGAAACCATAGTGGGGCCGATTTGTCCTCCAGAACATGATTGTCATTACGGTAAAATTTATAATTATGAACACATCCTCAGTCACTGTGGTGAAGTTGCACAACACATCGGTATTTTAAAAAAATAGTACTCTATTTCCTTTTTTACGAAAGGAGTGTTCTCAGTTGAAAACAATAGTGGAATGTATTTGTCCTCCGGAACATGATTATTATTACGTTAGGGATTTAAAATTACGAAAGTACCCACAGTCACTGTTGTGAAGTTGGCACAAAACATTGGTATTTTGAAAAATCATATTCTGTTGCTTTTTTACCAAAGGAGCAATCTCAGCTGAAAACGGTAGTGGAGTTTATTTGTCCTCCAGACCATGATTATCATCATGGTAAGGATTTATAATGTGAACACATCCACAATCACTGTTGTGAAGTTGGCACAAAACTTAATTTAAAAAAAAATAGTGGCTGGGCTCGGTGGCTCTGTCTGTAATCCCACGCTTTGGGAGGCTGAGGTAAGTGGATTGCCTGAGCCCGCGGGTTCGAGATCCACCTGGGCCACTTGGCGAGACCTTATCTCTACAATAAATCAAAAAAATCAACCGGGCATGGTAGCGCATGCCTGTAATTCCGACTACTCGGAAGGCTGAGGTGAAAGGATCGCCGGAGCACAGCAGGTCGAGGCTGCAGTGGCCGGGAGCGGCCACTGCATTCCAGCCTGGGTGAAAGAGTGAGACTCCAACTCAAAAAAAAAAAGTGTTCTATTACCTTTTTTAACACAGGAGCGTTCTCATTCAGGAAACAATAGTGGGGTCAATTTGTCCTCAAGAATATGATTATCATTACGGTAAGAATTTATAATTATGAAGACATCCATAACCACTGTTGTGATGTGGGCACAACACATGGGATTTTTTAAAATAGTATTCTATTGCCTTTTGCAATTATTTAATCCTCATGCCAATACTCTTCCAGACGTATACATGCACGTTAAATGACATGGACTTGAGCTGCCTGCAGATGATTCATCTCATTGAAGAAATATTTTTGGACAAAATATTTCACATCCAACCTGATGAATGCATCTTTTTTACAGCGCACACCTCAGCATGAAAATAAAAATTAAGATAAAAATAAAAATCAACATTACAACTCCCACCAGGTAGTCCTTTGCCCATGTCATCAATTGTTGTAATGCAAGTTTGGTTACCTTATATACACGATAATCAGCTACTTCACCTCCTAGAATTTCGGTGACCATGGTTTTTACAGATGAAATAAGACAGGCTCTGAGAAAGAAAACGAGGGTTCCTAGGGTTTCACTGTAAGTTTTGTTATGACTTCCTGGCATTATAAAGAAGGCACGTGTGACGTAGGTGAATCTCACGGGAAGTGCTCCTGACCAATGAGTTATGACCTTGTTAATGCCACAGGCTGCTATCTTCACCAATAAGAGTGTAACATGTTCACCATTGGCATTTTCAGTCCAAGGTCACTTACTTTTTATTTGATTAGTTCTCATGTTGCTTAATAGTGCAAATATTAGAGGGGTGAGAGTCCATCGGGCCATCACATATTGCTGACAGAGCATAGTAGGGATGACTAAGGGGAAAAAGGCTTTGCCATGCTTAAGTAGAGAAGTCCAGAAAAGGGGAGTTATTACAAAAAACATCTGTGTATGAAAATGGAATGTTTCAGTTTGATGCTGTGGTCGGCTGAATAACAGGCCCAAATATATCTGGTGACTGCTTCCTCTGAGTTGTGAAGGTTGCTTTCTGAGACCAAAGGGCTTTTGGAAATGTGATCCAGTTAAGGACTGAAACATTCGGAAATTTTCCTGAACTATCTGGCTAGACCCTAGTGGTATCACAAGTGTCCATCTAATGCGGAGGCAGAGAGAAGTTTGACTCTAGAAATGGTAGAAGATAATGTGATCCTGGATTAAAGGAGAAAAGGTGGTGGGAAGTGAGTCCATGAGCCAAGGAATGATGCCATCTTCAGATGCTGGAAAGGCTGCTATCTTTGTCAATAACAGTGTAACATGTTCACCATTGGTATTTTCAGTCCAAGGTCACTTACTTTTTATTTGATTAGTGCTCATGTTGCTTAATAGTGCAAATATTAGAGGGGTGAGAGTCCATCGGGCCATCACCTTAGGCTCATGACTAGTCACTGAAGCTACCAAAAAGGTTTCAATTGCATATAAATACAATATACAAAGTACCTAAAAGCCAGTGTTGTGGGATGCATGCCCTGATCCAGCACTGCCCTGGCTTTTTCAGCCCAGATGTTTGTGTTCACCTTCTCCCTTTCTTGGTTGTGCTAACAAAGTCAGCATGGTTTTGCACAGACAGACCAAACACAGGACAAAGAAAGGAGAAATCAAATGTGCCATTTGAATTTTCTTGCTTTTTTTGTTTTCTCATGTGGGGGCTGGCCCAGATCCTTGAAAGACCTGGCTAACTAAGGGAGTGTTGAACCCAGTGGTGGGCAGCAAGGTGTAGCCTGGCAGACTGGTATCCTGGGAAGTCTGATGATGAGAAATGGAAGAGCTTGATGTGGGACTTGGGGTGTTATAGATGATTAAGGATTTCAAGAAATATTGGAACCATGGAGGTGGACTTTATGATGGAAGAGCACTCAGGTTAGGACTGAGGCCTCTGAGCGGTGTGTCTACTTAGCTATTCAAGAAAGAGTAACTGAGATGCTAGTGAATTTAAAGATGCCATTCTTTAAAAGGCCTGTAGAGGGGAGCTATGAACACAAGGGAAGGAAATATTTCTTGAAGGTTAGATTTGCATTAGGACACTGAGATGAGGTGGGAGCACAAAATGTCAAGATCTCCAAGTGGTGTGCAACAGAGCACACAGTGGAGATCCCACTTGGGGCTAAAAGTTGAGGAGAGATTGCAGGACAGAAGGATACTACCGGTGCAGAAGCATCCATTTTTTGATTTGAGTCAGGAAGGGGATCTAACTTAAGAGGAGTCAGACAAGACAAGGATGTGGGTGTGAACCATGCTGGTGTAAATAATGGAGTCCTACCACCACACAACCTGGAGTTCTGCTTTCTAAGGACTGGAGAAGAAGAGTGTATCCTAGCTCCAGCAACTGATCTGCACATTTGCCTTTCCCTGTTTTTGTTCTCTCCAAGCCCCCAGCAGAGTGGATGGTGGTTGTCCATGTAGAGGGTGAGTCATCTCCATGTATTTTACTCAAACTCACAAACTGGTCCTCTCTGGAAACACCTTCACAGACACACCCCCAAATAATTTTTTACCAAGTATTTAGATATCTCTTGGTCTAGTCAAGGTGACACCTAAAATTAACCATCACATCCATCTCCATAATAAATTTGAAAAGAATGCATGTTCCAGATGGACACCGCCTACCACACACTGGAGGATGCTTATCAACTGCTCTAAGAAAAAATACCTGGCACAGCAGCCCCAGATAGGGCTACAACTGATGATGTTTGCAGTATCCACTGTATCTGCCATTATCCATCTGGATTTTGGAAATGGGAGACCAGGGAATTAAATAGGGATATGATGGAACCACCATTTCGCATTTTAGAGCCTTTGAAGGTGTTCGAAATCTCTCCCATTTTTGCACTGGGACTGATATTTGCTTTTGTTGAGTTTTTTGTTTGTGTTTCGTTGTCAGGAGTGAGACAGATAGGTTTAGAGGCTTTTTTCTATTGTAGCAGAAAAAGAACCACTGAGATGATTCTCCCACCTGCTAATTCTATTATTCTTACACATCTGGAGTTGGAGAAATGACCCTTGGTGGCTTCATGGGTCCAGTGGACCCAGTGTGAGACAGAAGTTGGTGAGGAACTTATTTCCAGTTCCTCTTCTGGCATTACTCCAACAGGGAGAGTGGTTGTGCTTCGAATCCCTGGATTTCATGCCCACTTGGACTTCATGTTCAAGAGCTCTTGAATGATCTGGGTTCTATTCTTTTCCTAGTGTACAGTTAGCCAAGAAAATGACTGCAGGTTCCTTCCTCAAAGGATAGAAATTAAAAAGGGCTTGCATGTTCCTTGATATTGTTGAGTGCTGATGTCACTGTTTCCTGTTTCCAGCAGTGGTCTACTGTGGACAAACACCACTCGTAGAATGTTGGTGTCCCTTTCACCATGCTGGGCTTCCTGGTGCTTCTGTGGAGAATAGTTGGGTGTTGGATTATCCAATGTCTATAGAAGTTCTAGTCCAAGATGTGCACCTGTCTGAAAATTTGGATTCCTTACTCAATGTCTGCAATGCAGGTGTCTCTATGTCAATAAACAGTTGATCACTCCATCCTTTATCTTCAAAAAATGGGAGTAAACTTTATGTGTAGGCCAAGAGGATCCAGGGAATTTGAGTTCAAAGTTCCAAAGTGAATATTTTTAACTACTGTAGAGTAGATTGGGTTAATTTCTTTTCCTTTTTGATGAAGTTTGTTGAAGCACAAATGTTTTCCATTTGGATAGGTTTTAGTGGAACTATTTTTACTTGTTGTATCGTGTATCTGAATGTACTTTATGTAATTTGTCAATAAGCCAAAATCAAAGAAAAAGTTCCAAAAAACATATACCATCAATCTGGACCAGCTCCCCTTTTTTGTATAGCCTTGACTGCATGTAGGGCCTAGGCCAATGGTCCTTGGTGATCCATATCTGGGGCTGTCTGGCACTTTTCTCCTGTGCTCTCTGCCCTGCTCCTCTTTCTCCCCCTCTGTTGAAACTGGAGTGAGGTCTAGACTAAAGGCTGTTTCTTGGAACTTTTGCGGGGAGTCCCTCAGATATGTCAAAACTCTAAACCTCACCCCACATTTTATCAGGGCCTGTTCCAGAGGGTCAGATTGGTGATAGTGGGTTCAATGGAGGCCCCGAAAGTTGTCTCTACATCTCAAATGCCAGGGTGTGTCAATGTGACATTACATGCACAAAAGTTGTTTGCAGATATACTTATGTTAAATATTTTGAGATAAGGTCATTATGGGTTATTTGGGTGAGTCCTAAATCCAGTGATAAGTGTCCTGATAAGGGACCAAAAGAGAAGACACACACAAGAAAAGGCTATATGAAGATGGGGGCAAAGTGATGTAGGCACCAGCCTGGAACTGTGGACAGACCCTCAAAGCTAGAAGAGGCACAAAGGGAATCTCTCCTAGAGCTTCTGAAGGGAGCACAACCCTACCGATAGTTTGATTTTGACTTTCTGGACTCCAGAACTGTGTGGGAATAACTCTCTGTTGTTTTCAGCCTCTAAGTTATGGCAATATCTTATGGCAGTCACAAGAAACAAATATACAGAGAGCAGAGTGGAAAGGGGTTATGTGTGTTGTGTTGACTGGAATGAAGATATCTGAGTCCTCATTTTCAAGAGGGAAGTTCAAAGATAATGTGTAAAAGTGAATAACCAGTTAGTAGGTACAGTCATTTGGGGGAGAATTTTGGTTCCTTCCAGAGGAGCCACAGCTGTTTGGGACAGATCTCATCGGTGTGGCTCCTCATAGGAGAATCCAGGAACATTCCTGGATCATTCAAGATCAGGCAAAAGGAACACAGAGCTCAGCATGGCAAAGTGTAGTGTTGTTGTATGATACAAGAGAAGACAACGTCCATCAGAGGGAGCAAGGAACTGATTTTGTTCACAATATTACTCTGTGGGACAGAAAATAACTTCATTATTCCAGCCACAGTGGTGCTAGAGGAAACCACAATACCGTCTCCTTGGGGTTAGAGATGATCCACATTAACACATGAAGGCTGCTCTGGGCAGGCCTCACACAGCTGACGGAGACTCATGTAAGGAATCTGGACTTTTTTATTGACTCTAATATATGTGATCGGGAATGACATGATACTCTGTGGTTGTTGCTGTTGTATCAGTAGCATGGAATTTAAAAATCATATGTTTCATGATCTGCTATTATAGCCAGTCTATGAAACCAGCAACTCTCTCAGGGCTTGGCTTGCTAGCCCATTAGAGCCAACACCCTGGGGGTTAGGCTTGCCAGTTCCCCCCAGTCACAACACTCAGGGCTTGGCTTACCAGCCCATTAGAGCTGACACTTGTGGGGCTAGGCTTACCAGCCCCACCATGAACCTCTCTGGGGCTTGGCTGGCTGACCCATTGAGCTGACACTCTTGAAGCCCAGGCTGTCCTGAAAAATTTGCATCATCACCTTCTGATTTTTTGAAAGTGACCATCCAAATGGGTTTGAGATCACTATATTTTGCATCACTCTAATGATGAGTGATGTTGAACATATTTTCATATTCTTCTTGGACAATATTTTATACTGTATTTATAAATGTTTATTCAAGCCTTTTGGCAATTTTTAAATTGAATATTTGTAGACCAGGTGTTGTGGTTTGCTCCTGTAATCCCCATGCTTTGGGAGGCTAAGGCAGAATGATCACATGAACCCAGGAATCTGAGGTTAAAGTTAGCTATGATTGTGCCACTACACTCCAGTTGGTGACAGAGTGAGAATATTATCTCTTGAAGAAAATAAAATAGGTATTTGTTTGTTTATTCTTAAATTATAGGGCTTCTTTATCTATTCTAGATGTTAACTTCTTTTAAGATATATGATTTACAAATAGTTCCTCTCATTTCCCAGGTTGCCTTTTTATCTTGTCCAAAGCTTCTGTGCACACAGAAGTTTTTTATTTTTTTTTGAGTGGGTATATTCTTTCTGTCTATTTTTTCTTTGTTGCCTTTGTTTTCAGTGCCATATCCAAAGCACATCTAATGTCTTGAAGCTTTTCCCTTATATTTTCTTTAGAAGTTATGTATCTAGAGAACCTTTCAGATATTTAATCCACTAGTTCTGTCCTCAGCACATTTACAGTGCTCCATTCCACAATGACCAAGTCAGCACCAGACTGCCCTCCTGGGGGCCTCAGTCCAAAGAGGAGAGACCCATCCCCACAGGGACAGTCAAGGTGGTCAGGGCCAATGTGAGGGAGGCATAGGCAGAGGGTCAGAGCTTGGGGTGGGTAAGCCACAGAAGGCTTAGATGAGATCACAGACCCAGCATGATATATTAGGAAAGTGATCTTAGAGCAGAACTGAAAGAATGAGAAAAAAATGAACCAAGTACAGAGAGAGTGTGTGTGGCTGGGTGCTGTGGCTCATGCCTATAATCCCAGAAAATTGGGAGACCAAGATGAAAAGATCACTTCAGGCTATTAGTACACAGAAGTTTAGCCAGGTATGATGGTTGCATGCCTGCAGTCTCAGTTACTTGGGAGACTGAGGCAAGAAGATCCCTTGAATCCAGTATGAGGCTGCAGTGACCTTTGACCACACAAATGCACTCCAACCTGGATAACAGAGTGAGACTCCATCTGAAGAAAGAAAGAAAGAAAGAAAGAAAGAAAGAAAGAAAGAAAGAAAGAAAGAAAGAAAGAAAGAAAGAAAGAAAGAAAGAAAGAAAGGAAGGAAGGAAGGAAGGAAGGAAGGAAGGAAGGAAGGAAGGAAGGAAAGGAAGGAAGGAAGGAAGGAAGGAAGGAAGGAAGAAAAGAAGGAGGGAGAGAGAGAGGAGAAATTGAATAGAAAAAAAAAGACAGAAAGAGAAAGGTCAGAGAATAAGGAGTAGAAAAATGGCATATTAAATGACCATGGGTCTAGTGATCTGGCTACTCAATAAGGTCCATGTACTAGCAGTATAGCACTGTTAAAGGTCTCAGTTGCTTGTATAACAAATCACTCTCAAATGTATTTGTTTTAAAACAATGGCAGAATGTATTTTGCTCTCAAATTTTCAATCTGCAGGGATAGATCATCTCTGCTCCATGATGTCTGTGGCCTGCACTAGAATCATCTGAAGGTGGAGTTGCTCTCCTGTCTCACAGTAGACGTTGGCTGAGGGCTGGGGGGGCCTGTTCCTCTCCATGCTGTTTCTTCATATGGCTAGGTTCAGGCTCCTGTATAGCTTGGAGGATGGTTCCAAAAACAATTGTCCTAAAGAGAACCAGGCAAAAATCATATTGCCTGTGTGATGTAACCTCAGAAGCTATCCAGGGTCACTTTCACCACATTCTATTTGTTGAAGCAATTGCAAAGTCTTGCCCAGGCACAAGAGATGGGGAAATGACCTCCACCTTTTCAAAAGAGAGTGAAACTTCTGGAACAGCATGTAGACCTGGGGATATTGCTGAGGTTTTCTTTAGAAAACACAAGCTGCATCAGTGTCTCCTGGAGGCATGGTAGGTGTTTATCAGTCCCAACTCAAGTCTATCAACCAGACTCTGCATTTAAGAAGATTTTTGATGCTCTCTCTACAGAATAAGTGAGAAAAGCACTGTTATCAAATATATAACAGCATTTTGATCATCTGGGGAAAAGGGAATAAATGTTACATACAGAAAGGTCCCTTTGGTTGCCATGTGGAAGTTGAATTAGATGGATCCAGAGCTGTGGTTGGGTAGAAGCAACCAAAAAAATAGATAAATTGAAATTAATAAGAATTTAAAGCTTGTGTGCATTAAAAGATGCTATCAAAAAGGAAAAACAACCTACAGAATGGAAAAAAACCTTAAAAATATTACTGATAAGGGTTTAATGTCCATAGTATAAGAAGAAATCTTATAATTCAACAATATGATAGATAATCCAATTACAAAATGGGCAAATGACTTAAGTAGACACTTTTGCAAAGAAAAAATCCTAGTCAATAGCAATAAGCACATTAAAGGATACCCAACATTTGTATTAGTCAAGGTTTTCTGAAGAGATGGAATGAATGGGAGATACATGTGTGTGTGTGCGTGTGTGTGTGTGTGTGTGTGTGTGTATGGTGTGTGTGTGTGTGATATAATTATTTATATGTAAAAATGGGATATATATTATATATGACATAAATACATGATCTCAAGTAATTATGGAGACCGAGAAGTCCCATGATCTGCCATTTGAAACCTGGAGAACCAGAAAAGCTACTAGTGTAATTCAGTTCAAGTGTGAAGATCTGAGAACCAAAAGTGCCAATGTCCAATGTGAGAGGTAAGAAGAAGATGAATGTCTCAGCTCAAACAGAGGTAATTTTGCTCTTTATCCTCTTTTTCATCCTATTCAGTCCCTTAGTAAATTGGGTGATTTCTACCCACAATTGGAGAGATCTTCTTTACACAGTCTACAGATTCAAAAACTAACTTCTCTAGAAACACCCTCACAGACACACTCAGAAACTGTGTTTTACTAGCTTTCTGGCACCTTTTAGCACAGTCAAGTTGACTTAAAATTAGTCATCAAAACGTTGTTAGTCATTAGGAAAATGCAAATTAAACCTGCGATGAGATAGAATGGTTATAATCCTAAAATGTGGAAAATAGGTATTGATGAGGATTTGAATAAATTATAACCCTTGTGCATTGCTACTGTGAATTTACCATTTTGTAAAACAGCGTGGTGGTTCCTCAAAATGTACCTCCATCAATCCTAGCTATTCCACTCCCAGAACTATACCCATGAGAACAGAAAACATATGCACACAAAAATTTCATACGGGCCAGGCTCAGTAGCTCAGCTTGTAATCCCAGCCAAGGTGAGTGGATTGCCTGAACTCATGGGTTCGAGACTAGCCTGGGCAACTTGGTGTGACCTTGGATCTACAATAAATCAAAAATTAGCCAGCATGGTAGTGCACGCCTGTAGTTCTGGCTGCTTGGAAGCCTGAGGTGGAAGGATCCCCAGAGCCCAGCATATCGATGCTGGGTTGGCTGTGAGTGTGCCACTGAACTCCAGCCTCGGTGACAGAGTGAGATTATAACTCAAAAAAAAAAAACTTCTATGCAAATATTCCTAGCAGAATATGTTATTCATAATAGTCATATAATGGTAATAGTCAAATATCTACAGTGTAGACTGGATACACAACGTGTTATACTCATTGCATATAATAAAAGGAATACTATTAGGCATGAAACGTGGTGAAGTACTGAAGCAGGCTACCTTAGAGATGAACTGCAATAACATTTTGCTTTGTGAAGGAAGGCGTATAGAAAAGGCCACATATCACAAGATTTAATTTATATGGAATGCTGCAAATTGGCAAATCCATAGAGAAAGTAGATGGGTGAATGTTAAGGAATGAGGAGAGGGAAATCAGGAGTGACTGCTGGATTGCTCTAAGGTTTCTTTTTGCTGAAGAAAACATTCTGGAATTAGACAGTGGTACAGCTTGTACGACTCTGTGTGTACCTGAATTATATTCTTTGAAAGTGCAAGTATTATGGCATGTGGGACTATCTTGATGAAAATGGGGTGTTTAGCATGGCCCTGGCAGCCCTGGATGTGGCTGGATCGAGGCAGGGGTGAGGGGAGGACAAGAGGGCCTGGTAGGAGGAGTTCAGGAGGCCCTGAAAGAAGCTGTTGATACAGATAGGCAGGGCTGGAGTGAGAGGGCTGCATCAAAAATCTGGCTCAGCACGTTGGCCTGTGGACTGGAGGATGGAAATCAGACAGGATGGATTTGGGGAAAGTTGTCATATGTGGGAGGCCAGTTGAGGCCGATCTTGTGTGTGCCCACAGAGCTACGTGTTAATGCAAGGTGTCTCTTTTTGGCCCTATGGGAGCAGAACCAGAGTTGGTGAGGTGGTTTGTCAACCCCTGGACAGGATGTGTGTCTGGGTAGAGTGGGCTTCTGCTGACCCTCCATTCCAGGCACTCAGACTCCCTTGTTTCTGAAATCAGCCACCACCTCAATCTGAGCACAAACAGACACCTCTGCAAGATTGCATCCGATGTGTTGTGTTAGTTAGGGTCCTGACCAAGGTTTCTGTGTTGGTCTCCTTGGTTCTAAGGTTAGGTGACTGATTACCTGAGTCCCCATGAGGAAAACCTCATAAGACTGGGTAACTGTGTTCCTGGGAGTCATAGTTCAGAGACTTGATGGCCAAGCCTCTACGGTCTCTGTTTATCATCAAGTGACCACTTCTCTGAGCTTGCATTTCTTCACAGGGAAATAGGAATGATTACAATTCCTCTCATTCATAGATGAGGGAAGATTCAAAGATAACTCATAGGAATTGGTTGACACAGTGCTGGCATGGAAACCAGGCTAAAGAATGACAGCCAGAAGGTAAGGTGACTGAGGCTGGGGACCAGGTTCTGGTACTCTCTGTCCTAGGGCTATGCTTTTCATTCAGTCCTCAAATATTCACTGAGTACTTGTTATATCCTAAGTGTTGTTGAAAGGTTGGGTATACTGAGGAAAGAAAATAAAGGAAGCAATAAAGATAGTCATCACAGAAGCTTATTCCCCCAGGCATGTTCATCACCGGCTTTGGCAGGGGGTTTCAAGTGTCCTGGTGCATTCAATTCCCTGATGGTGGCATCCCACAAATCAATAAAATGAGTTTCCCCAAAATATGACCTCCTCAAGATCAACCACTAGGGGTGGGGCTCAAACCCAGGTCTGTTACTGTGCACCTCCTACCCTCCCCCAAGTCACAGGACCTGGCACTGCAAAGTAAACAGACTCAGGTCTACCGGGTCAGCTCCTGCTCTCATCACTTGCCAAGCCCTCCTAGAGGACCCCTCCCCTAGACTGCATCTCAGAGTCCCCACCTCAGCCTCCAAACTCTCTCTTTCTCCCAAACCTCTAGAGCTGTGTGGTCCACTACAGTAGCCACTCACCTTTGTTGCCCTGGAGCACTTGAAATGTGGCTGCTCTGAATTCTGAGATGCTGCAAGAGTGAAGAACACACAGGATTTCAAAGCCCTGTTGCAAATAAACTAAAAGAATATAAAATAATTCATTGCATTTTTATTACATGTTTAATTGTTAATGTCCTGTATATATTGGATGCTATAAAATCTATTAGTGATGCTAATTTCCTGTTTCTTTTTACATTTTCTTTCTTTTTTTTTTTTTGAGTTGGAGTCTCACTCTGTCGCTGAGACTGGAGTGCAGTGGCAGCTCCCGGCCACCGCAGCCTCGACCTGCTGGGTTCCGGTGATCCTTCCGCCTCAGCCTTCCGTGTAGCTGGAATTACAGGCATGCGCTACCATGCCCGGCTGATTTTTTGATTTATTGTAAAGATGAGGTCTCCCTGCCCAGGCGGGTCTCGAACCCGCAGGCTTAGGCAATCCACTCACCTCTGCCTCCCAAAGGCTGATTACAGGCTGAGCCACTGAGCCCTGCTCTTTTTACATTTTCAAAGGGGTTATTAAAATACATTTGGGGTTTGGTTGACTTTCTATTTGACACACACCTGCTGTGATGCCCTGTCTCCCCCAGGTGGCACCAACACATGCCAGTGAAGCCCCTCCCACTAAGGAAGAGACTGAATACAGAGGGGTGGGAGCAGTCTGTGAGGCCTTGAGAGGGCATTGATACAGGCTGTTTGCAACAGGGGACTTCTACAGGGCAGAAACTCCATGTCTTGGTAAACAAGAGAGAGGTAGTGTGGCAGGGTGAATAATGACTTCCAAAGACATCCTTGTTGTGATTCCTGGAGCCTATAGATATTACCTTTGAAGGCAAAAGGGACTTTGCAGATGGGTCTTGAGATGAGGAAATTATTTTGGAGTGTCTGGTTGGCCTTCAACGGAATCCTAAGTGTTCTTTTAAGGGAGATGCAGAAGGAGATTTGACCACAGAGGAAGAGATGATGATAAGACACAGAGGCAAGAGGGAGGCAAGAGGGAGGGAAGAGGGAGGGAAGGGGCACAGCAAGAAATGCAACAGCCACTACAAGGCAGAAAAAAAGACTGTAACTGGAAGGCTCCAGAATGAAGACAGCCCTGCCAACACCTTAATATTAAATCTCTGGCTTCAAAACTTGCTATAAGGTACAGACACAGAGACAACAGCAATTTTTATAATAAATGTAATTTGATCTAAAATAAATATACAAACATTACCAAGACCTGAGGATAATGTGGGTCACATTAGACTAGATACACAACAGGTGTGAGTGTACATTCTTTCAAGTGCTTTGCAAATCTTTATGGATGCCTCTGTCTTACTTAACATACAGCACCCTAGGATCCAGCAATTCCCTCCTCCTGTGTATATACTTAAGAGGAAGTCATACATATGTACACAAAGGGCATACACTAGATATTCGCAGGGACTCAATCTTAATAGTGCCATATAGGAAGTTGCCCCAGTACCCTTAAGAAGCAGAACGGTGTCATGTTTTTAAAATGCAGCAAAAAATTATTTGGCATTCCATCCATTGAGAGGTAAGACTTATGGACCATTATGGTAAGTTTAGGTGTGCTGGTGACTTTTAAACTAATACATATGGTGAAGAGTGACATATAAGACTGAGTCACAAAGAGCAGGAGCTAATGTGTATGAAATACATTGAGTGTGAGGGAGATCTGGCTGTGAAATCGGGTCTCTAGGGTTGATCTGATCTAGCTTCTTAGGCAAGTGTTTCCTTCCTCCCTCACTGCTCCATGCACATCCCCCTCCCAAAGCTACTCACTCGGTTGAAGAGGATGAACATCCCCACTAGAGAAGGACCATTCTTCTGTATAGGGTTTATGAGTAGCTGCACACCCCTGCTGGAACCTCCCAACAAGCCCTCTCAAGAAATCCAACTGCTCCAAGACCACCATGTTGGAGAGGTCAGGGAAGGGCTCAGGTCCACTGTTCCAGCTGAGCCCAGCCTTCTCAACATCCACATCAAGTTACCAGACTGAGGGTGAATATTGATCATTAATATGGATTCTTCAATCCCGGCTGTTACAGCCCTGAGTTCTAGGAGTCACCCTGAGCCATTTGCCTCACCCCAGATGAGGGCCTAACATCAGGGAGCAGAGTCAAGCCTCTTCTGTTGTGCTTTCTCAGGATTTATGACACCAGAATCATGGGCTCCTCATACCACTCAGTTTGGGGGTGTGAATGCTGTTACAGAGCAGTAGGTAACCAGATAAAGAGCTACAAAATAAGCTGCAGAATATTCATGGAATGGAATGTAAATTTATTTATTATTTATTTTTTTTGAGTTGGGTCTCACTTGTCGCCCAGACTGGAGTGCAGTGCGCTCCGCCACCGCAGCCTTGACCTGCTGGGCTGCGATCCTTGCCTCAGTCTCAAGTAGCTGGAATTACAGGCATGCGCTACAGCCCGGCTGATTTTTGATTTATTGTAGAGATAGTCTCGCTGCCCAGGGGTCTCGAACCCGCGGGTCAGGAATACTCACCTCAGCCAAGGCGGATTACAGGCTGACCACCGAGCCCGCTCGGAATGTAAATTTATACATGTTTATTTGTAGATGATGTATGTTTTCTTGTCCAAAAAGGGGGCGAGATTTCAAGAGGAGCAGACTGTTTTTTTGTTCCCCAGAGCCTGGCATGCAGTAGGTCCTTAAAACATTTGTCTGACTGAATGAATAAATGAACTGTATGGTTTGGGTAACCTTCATTGGGTAGATAAAATGAGAACTGAGGCCTGATGAGGAAAGGGAGGGGCAGGGAGGAGATCTGGGTGAAGAAGTTTCTTCTTGAATCAACTATGGGTGCAAAGGCACTGAGGTAGGTGTGCGCTTAGTATGTTCAAGGGACAACAGGGAAGAGGCTATTGTGGGTGAATCTGAAAGAATGAGAGGAAGAACAAGAGAAGATGATGGCACATATGGACTGGGACAAGGCATGTAAGGGTTTAGATTTTATATAAAGCTTGATAAGCAAGGTTATTAACAGGTAATTACTTTTTCATCGTCAATGTAAACCAATATTTTCATCACTAGCCTAAAAAATGGAGATGTTAGCCTTCATGAATTTTGAAGTAACAGTAAAATAATTCCCTTCTAGTTCCTTCGTCCTAAGGAAAATCTCAGAATCTCAGAGAAGTGTGTCAGAACTGAAGTGGCTGTCAAGGGGCCTATGTGGAGACAATGGCTCAGTGTGATGTCACAGCCTACACAGGAGGAGAGCCCCTGATGGAGGTATTCCCTGGGGTGGGGCTTCTGAGGCTGACTCTGGTGACAAGGCCGTCCACATAGAAACAGCCCAGCACATGGAGTCAGGCGCAGGCAAGGAGGGAAGAGCATCTCTGCATGACGCTTCTAGCTACCACACATTTCTCAGACCATGGAATTCTTGTACTGGCCACAGTAACCTGTATTACAGGACCAAAGGTGCCCTACTGGTAGAGCCACTTGAGTACACCAAGAATGTTTGGCAGTCCCATCACATAACAGCATCTGTCCCTTCTGCAGATCGGAGGTGATTACTTCATCCAGGAATAGAATTCCTCCCCTTCCCTGGTGGTCTCTGACACAAAGATCTCAAAGTGGCCAGGCAGCAGCCACATTTAAGATTTAATGGAATTCCTAGTATCCCTTGTTGAAAGCAGTTTCTTTACAAGACATAGGCTGTCTGAACCCCAAATCTAAAAGTTATGGGAATTAGAAGTCCAAATGTATAGATGGGCTTTCTCAATGAAGGTGAGTAGAGACATTCTTGTTTCCATAGCCAGAGACCCACGCCCATATGCTTTACCTTTTGCTGACACAAGATTGTATAATGAACATTACCTCTAAGTGTTCAGCATCTCGAAAGCAGAATTCCACCTTCATGAGTGTGAGGTCCAAGATGGACCCTCAGCTGTATCTTTAAAGGGCCTTCTACTTCTGAGTCAGTTTGGTAACTGCTTGCAGAAGCACACATGGTAGACCACTGGGTCCCATGATCATGCTCCCACAGCCCTTTCCTGTGCTGTCAAGTGTGTCCCTTGGAAAAGTGGTGTTTGTCAGGATCCCGCACCAGTAGATCGCACACTATGTAAATCCAGTGTGATGCTGGTTGCTGAGTGATGGCAGACAGAAAGAGAAAATTCATATAAGGATCCATCTCAATCTGACACGGGATGAAATATTGTCCTCTGTGGGTGGAAGAGATATGATCAAACCAACTTTACCCCAAGTGGCTAGTTGGCCTCCTTAAAGGAGGTGGCACAGTGCTGCTCTGTGTTGGTGGAAAGGTGGATATTCGATGGTGGCAACAGATTTGGGGAGCAGAGAAAGCCCATTCTGGAGCTCCCGTACATAGTTTTCATCTGTACCACATTCATGAGCCCATTGCGCAAACACTGAGCGTGTTGAGTACCATTTTTTCCTTCAAAGTGTCATTTTCTGGACCCTGCAATGGGAGTGGGACTGTATTGCAGCCATGGCTTATTTTTGGCTCTCTGGTATGTGCTGAAATAACTAAACTGTGAACCAAGCTAAGGCTTTTTCCTTCTTGGTTTGCCATCCATGTATATTATGATGGATTCCTGTTGGGCTTCCCTGACCAAATGTTTTCTTGAATCTGATGAAACCTAGGTCATAGTGAGAAGTTCTGGATCTCTACTCATGTTTAGTCCCATGTTCAGACATTCCAGTTCTCTCAAGACCAAGGCCTTGTCAGCTTTTTCTGTTGCTGAGAAGGTGTGGCCTTGATCTAGAACCCTTGGAGTCTGCACTTCTACTGTCTTGTTAGGTCCTGCCAGACACTACACAAGCATTTTTCAACTTTCTACAATAATGTGTCCTCTTTGAAGCAGGTTACTTTAGTATATGTTAGACATAGATAAGTTCTTTGTAGGCAGTTTTAAAATATAGAAAGCATTCAGACATTTTTCCTTACTGGGCACAATAAGCCTGATGACACTGGAAGCTGAACTGTGGACTTACTGGTAGAAATCTACAACTTAGGATACCAAAGGTGTAGAAATGGTAATCAACCACATTTTAGCTCATGGATTAATATAATAATCACTGTAGAAGTCTATCAAATCTTCTCACTGTAAGTGTACTTTGAACAATTATAATACTATAAAAAAGTATTGGCAGCAGTGGGAAACTGTCAGGGGAGGGAGGTGGGATTGGCAGTTGTGGGAAATTGCTAGGGGAGGGAAGGGCACACCTCATCAGCTAGAATACCTACATAGTAGTGGCAACATCAGGGGAGACAGGGTGGGACTGGCAGTTGAGGGAAACTGTTAGGGAGGGAGGGGCATACCTCATCAACAAGGGTACCTGCATAATCAACATTTGTATACCTGATGCTGAATTGTACCTCACATCTTTATAATAAAAATGTACCTGCATAATCAACGTTTGAATACCTAACCCTGAATTGTACCTCACATCTTTATAATAATTAAAAATTAAAAATATAGTATTCATGTTTATGTAACTCATTGGGAAGTTGGGTTTTCTTTTTTTTTCTGAAGTCTCCTGTGTGTACATGTAAAATAAAATTTGTATACCATTTTCTGTATTAGTCTAACTGCCTCATGTCAGGGAATTTTCAGTGAAGCTTTAGGGATTCAGTAGCCCTGGTCTCCACAGTTTTGGTGCTGTGAGCTGGATGAAAAAAGAAATTCACACTTCTCTTCTGAAGCCTGAAGTGTGGAGAACCCAGAAAACTATTCTGCTGGCAAATGAGTAAGAATTATTTACCAAGACAGGCTCCTGGCTTCTGTCTCTCTGTGTGCGTTCTGGTGGGTGAATAGTCAAACAAACAAACAAAAAAATAATCACTGATTTTTCTTATCTGCAAGGTTTTGATTAATGGGAGAAAAAAGCATTTTACTGACTAGTTGGCTTATAGCAACTCTTGTGTACTCTTTCATATGACTATTCATATTGTTTTGCCTTTTTTCTTCATGAAGACCTGTTTCCTTTGTCTGTATCTTTCTTTATTGTTCTGTCGTAAAGAGGGCTAGCAAAGGGTAGAACACAGGTCTAGAGTACACAAGTATTCTGTTGGTGCTGGCCCTGCAGACTGGTCAGTATTCTGGTTCTGACTAGACTGGAAATTCTTTTTTTAATTTTTAATTTTAAAGATGTAGGGTACAATTCAGGGTTAGGTCTACAAATGTTCATTATGCAGATACCACTATTGATGATGTGTGCCTCCTCTGGTAGTTTTCCTCACTGCCAATCACCCCACACTTGCAGTTTCCCAATACTGCCAATCCCTTTCTTATAGTAATATGATAATTGTTCAAAGTCTGCTTATGAATAAGAGCATGTGGTATTCAGTACTTTGTTTCTGTGATAGATCACTCAGTATTATAGACTCTAAGTCTATCCAAGGTGCTGTGAAATTCATAATTTTGTCCTTACTTATGACTGTGTAGTATTCCATTGTGTATATGTACCACTTTTTTTGTCCAGTCTTCTTTCGATGGGCAGCAAGGTTGGTTCCATGTGAACAATGCTGCAATAAACATGCATGTGCAGGTATCTTTTTAACTGGGTGATTTGAGTTCCTCTGGAGATGTTCCCAAAAGGGAGACTGTGGGATCATATGGAAGATCAATTTTTAGATCTTTTAGGAATCGTCACACTCTTTTTCACAGAAGTTGTACTAGTTTACACTCCCATCAACGGTGTAGAAGTGTTTACTTTTTCCTGCATCCACTCCAGCATCCACTGTTTTTTGAGTTATTGATGATAGCCATCCTGACTGGAGTTAAGTGAATCTCAGTGTAATTTTAATTTTCATTTCTTTGATGACTAGTGAGAACAAGCATTTTTTCATGTATCTGGTGTCGGCTCATATGTCTTTTTTTGAGAAGTGTCTATTCATATCTTTTGCCCACTTTGTAATAGGGCTATTTGTTTTTTCTTTTTGCCACATTTGAACTCCTTGTAGAACCTAGATGCTAGGTCTCAGTGAGATATACAGTTGGCAAATATCGTTTCCCAGTCTGTGGGCTCTCTCTCTGCCTGCTTGCTGGTTTCTTTGACTTTGCAGAAGCTTGTCAGTTTGATGAAGTCCCACCTGTCTATCTTATCTCTTATGGCATGGTCACTTGGGGTTTTGATTAGGAATTGGTTGCCAGTTCCAATTTCCATAAGAATGTCTCCTACATTTTCTAAGGTTCATTGCTGCAGGATGGAGCTCAGGAAATAGGATGCTGAGGACATAACTGGAGGATTAAAGACCTTAACAAGCATAAATCTATAAAATTATCTTCTAAGCAGAAGATATCATATCATGACATTGGATTTGTTTGGATGTAATACTAAAAAAAGGCAGCAAAGAGACATAGACTATGAGAACACACTTAAAAATGTGTGCACTTGCACTGCAGACACCACCACCTTGGTCCTTTTTCCATCAGCCATGGTCAACTCCACCATGTTCTTAAACATCGCCATAGAAGGTGAACACTTCGGCTGTGGCTCCTTCAAGCTCTTTGCAGATAAAGTTCCAAAGACAGCAGAAAACTTTCATGCTCTGAGCACTGGAGAGAAAGGATTTGGTTATAAGGCTTCCTGCTTTCACAGAATTATTTCAGAGTTTAGTGCCAGGGTGGTGACTTCACACACCATACTGGCACAGGTGACAAGTCTATCTGTGGGGAGAAATTTAATGAGAACTTCATCCTGAAGCACACAGTTCCTGGCATCCTGTCCATGGAAAATGCTGGACCCAATACAAATGGTTCCCAGTTTTTCACATGCACTATTAAAACTGAATGGTTGGATGGTAAGCAGGTGGTCTTTGACTAGGGGAAAAGGGACATGAATGTTGTCCAAGCAATGGAGGACTTGGGTCCAAGAATGGCAAGTCCAACAAGAAGTTCACTATTGCTGACTGTGGACAACTCAAATAAATTGGACTTGTTTTATCTTAACTACCAGACCATTCCTTATGTAGCTCCGGGAGCACCCCTTCGTCCCATTTTCTTGCAATATCCTATAATCTTTGTGCTCTCACTGTAGTTCTTTGGGTTCGATATTTTCTTTATGCCTTCCAGTCTAGTTGGATGTAAAGAACCAAAAACTAAATAACAAAAAGAAATTTGTTTACAGTAAAAGAAGAAATGAACAGGATGAAAGGCAACCTGAGACAAGAAAGAAACCATTTGTAATCACACACCTTATGAGGGTTTAAAATCCAATATAAATAAAGAACATGTGCAATTAAAGAACAAAAGCAGAAAATACCCTTTTTTAAAGAGATAGGATGTTGTTCTTTCTCCCAGGATAAAGTGCAGTGGTGGAATCATAGCTCACTAAAACTTTGAACTCCTGAGTCATGTGATCCTTCTACATCCACCTCCCAAGACGCATATGAAAATATGTTCAACATCACTCATTATTAGAGAAATGCAAAACACTCATTGGAGTAGCCATTATAAAAAAAAATGATAAGCGTTGGCCAAAATGTGGAGAAACTGGAACTCTTGTGCACCATTCTTAGGTAAGTAAAATGGTGCAGCCATTGTGTAAACATTATAGGGTTTAGTTAAAAAAAATTAGAAATAGACTAAGAGATGATCCAGCAATTCCACTTCTGGTTATGTAGAGTAATTGAAAGCAGAAATTTTAGGACACCTTCATACAGCATGTCCACTGTAGCACTATTTACAGTAGCCATGAGGGGGAAGCAACACAAGTGTCCACCAGTGGAGGAACGGATGGAGAAATGGGTGTAGACACACTAGGGATGCTCTTTAGCCTTTAAAAAAATGGAAATTCTAACACATGCTGTAATATAGATGAACATGGAGGGCCATATGCTAACTAAAATAACCCCATCACAAAAGGCCAATTCTGTCTGATTTCACTTACATGGGATATCTAAAGTAGTCAAATTTATGGAAACAGAAAATGGAACTTGAACAAAAAATTTCTCTAAACTATAAAGTCAGCCAGGCGCTGTTGTCAGGCCTGTAATCCCAGCACTTTGGGAGGCCAAGATAAGAGGATTACCTTCGCCCAGGGGTTCGACCCCTGGAAACTTGACAAGACATCATCTCTACAATACATTTAAAAAATGAGCAGGGCTTGGTGGCAGGCACCATGTAGTTCCAGCTACTTGCAAGGCTAAGGTGGAAGAATCACCTGAGCCCAGCAGGTTGAGGCTGTGGTGGCCATGAGTATGCCACAGCACTCCATCCCGGGTGACTCTAAATAAATAAATAGTCTTCCAATATATTTTTAAAAAGCAATAACAAGAACAAAATGCCTCCTCAGGAGAAGAACAAGATCCCCTATACTCTTACCGACCCCACAGCAGTGGGTCTTACATGGCCACGTTTTGCTGACACCTCTGGACACAGACAACAGCAGGCTCTCAGGCATGACTAGTGAAAGCAGTTTTATGAGGGCCCATGGGATGCCCCCAGGTGCATTTCTCTGATGGCCTGGCTCTGACAGGGGTGATTCAGAAGGTCTCAGGACAGGACACCTTCAGCGTAAGTCCTGGTTAGATAAGTGTAAGTTCTGGTGTAAGGAGATGGTGAATTTGAGTCTTGAATTTATACGTCAAAAGAAAAGGGCACTCTTACAGAAAAGAAAAATACAGGAAACAAGTATCACACAAACCGAGTTTGAATCTGACTTGACCACCCTCCCCACAAAAAACAGGCAGAGCTGGGTGCAGAGGCTCACACTTGTAATCCCAACACTTTGGGAGGCAAAGGCAAGAGGATTGCCTGACTCCAGAGGTTTGAGACCTACTTGGGTAACATAGTGAGTCCTCATCTCTACAAAAAAATAAAAATAAAACCCCAGGGATAGTGTATACACCTGTAGTTGCAACTACCGGGAAAGCTAAGACGGTAGGATAGCCTGAACCCAGCAGGTCGAGGTTGCAGTGACCATAAGTGGGCCACTGCACTCCAGCTGGAAAGAATGAGACTACTCTTTAAAAAAAGGCAATTAAATAGGTATTTTCTACATTCAAATTTTTATTTTGCAATATTATGTATGTATATATGCTATACCTCAATATCATATGACAGGCCTCCCCCAGTTCCTGGGTCATTATTTATTAACATTATTTTAATGGCTACCTAATATTACATCACAAGAATAAACTCTAGTTTATTTAGTTATTTTTCAAGTGTTAGACATTGAATTGATGAGTTTTTGCTATGAAATACAGTGAAGATTGTTGCAGGGCTTTAGAGGAGGAAACAGGGAACAGTTGTTCAGTAGGAAGAGAGATTCACTTCTGCAATATGAAAATTTTCTGGAGATCTGTTGCACAACAAGGAGAACATATATAATGTGCTGAATCACACAATAGGTAATGGTGGTAAATTTTATGTTAAGTGATCTTTACTACAAGTAAAAACACAAACGTTTTTTGAAAGCAGGAGTTATTAAGAGGACTGAAAAGTTCCCACAATAGAATGGGAACTGAGGGGCTTCCCAGCACAAACTTTAAAAAAAATTTATTTATTTGTTATAGAGATGTGGGGTACAATTCAGTGTTAGGTATATAAACATTACTCATGCAGTTACTCTTGTTGATGAGTATGCTTCTCCCTTCCCTAGCAGTTTCCCTCAACTGCAAATCCCACCTCCCCTCCCCTGACTGTTTTCCACTACTGCCAATCACTTTCTTATAGCATTATAATTGTTCAAGGTTCATTTGTGAGTGAGAACATATGAAACTCAGTTCTTTGTTTCTGTGATAAATCACTGAGTATGATTGACTCCAAATCCATCCAAGTTGCTGCAAAGTCCATATATTTGTCCTTCTTTTTGGCTGCATAATATTCCATTGTGTATATGTGTCACATTTTTTTTTAATCCTTTTCAGCTTCAATGGACAACACAACTGGTTCCATGCTTTTGCTATTGTGAATAGAGCTGCAACAAACATACGTGTGCAGGTATCTTTGTCATAGAATGATTTGAGTTCTTCCGGGTATATTCCCAATAGGAGATTTGCTGGGTCATATGGAAGGTCAATTTCTACTTCTTTCAGAAGTCGCCACACTGTCTTCCAAAGAGGTTGCGCCAGTTTGCATTCCCACCAGCAGTGTAGAAGCATTCTTTTTTCTCCACATCCTTGCCAGGATGTGAAGAAATAATGGCCATTCTTACAAGGGTTAGGTGGTATTTCAATGTGGTTTTGGTTTGCATTTCTCTGATGATGAGTGAGACTGAGAACTTTTTAATGTGTCTGTTGGCTGCCCGTATATCTTCTTTTGAGAAGTGTCTATTCATGTCTTTTGCCCACTTTTTAAAGGGATGGTCTTTTTTTTCCTTTTGGCGCTTTTGAGTTCCATGTAGAACCCAGATGTTAGGACTTCGTCAGATAAACAATTGACAAATATTTTTTTCCCCTTCTGTGGGCTGTCTCCCTGCTCTCTTGGTGGTTTCTTTGGCTTTGCAGAGGCTTGTTAATTTGATGAGGTCCCATTGTCTATTTTATTTCTTAAGGTATTGGCCTTTAGGATTCTGGATAGGAATTTGTTGCCAGTTCCAATTTCCATAAGGGTGTCTCCTGCGTTTTCAAAGATTCTTACAGTTTGAGGTTTTATGTTTGATCCATTTAGAGTTAATTTTTGTGTATGGTGTTAGGTAGGGTCCTGTTTCAGTGTTCTGCATGTGGTCAGTCAGTTTTCCCAGGACCATTTACTGAATAGGTTTTCCTCTCCCCAGTAATTGTTGTTGGAGGCTTTGTCAAAGATGAGTTGGTTGAGAAATTGAGGCTTTGCTTCTGGAATCTCTATCCAGTTCCACTGGTCTATGTGCCTGTTTTTATACCAATCCCAAGCTGTTTTGATTACTGTAGCTTTATAGTAGAGTTTGAAGTCTGGAAGTGTTATACATCCTGCTTTGTATCTTTTGGTAAGGATTATTTTGGCAATTTATGGTCGTTTATGTTTCCATATGAATTTCTGTATTGTCGTTTCCAGATTTGAGAAGAATGATGTTGGTAACTTAATGGGTATTGCGTTGAATCTGTAGATTGCCTTTGGTAGGTTGGACACTTTAACAATGTTGATTCCTCCTATCCATGAGCATGGAATATTTTTCCATTTGTTTGTGTCTTCTTGGATTTTTTGAGCAGTGTTTTATAATTCTCATTGTAAAGTTCTTTAACTTCTCTGGTTAGGAAGATGATGAAGTATTTCTTTTTTGTGTGTGCGGCTACTGTGAATGGGACTGCGCTTTTCATTTGGGTCTCTGCCTGCTTGTTGTTGTTATATAGGAATGCAACTGACTTTTGCACATTGATTTTGTACCCTGAGACTTTGCCAAAGTCCTTTATCAGTGTCAGCAGGTTTTTGACAGATTCTCTTGGATTTTCAAGATATAAGATCATATCGAGAGCAAAGAGGGATAACTTGACTTCCTCTTTTCCTATTTGGATACCCCTGATTTTCTCCTCTTATCTAATTGCCTGGGCTAGGACTTCCAACACAATATTGAACAAGAGGGGTGAGAGTGGGCAGCCTTATCTTGTTCCAGTTTTCAGGGGAAATGATTCTACTTTCTGTCCATTTAACAATAAGTTAGCTGTGTCTTGTCATAGATGGCACTTACAATTTTGAGGTATGTTCTTTCTATACCTGGGTGTTTGAGGGTTTTTATCAAGAAGGGATGCTGGATTTTATCAAAAGCTTTTTCCATCTATGAGATAATCATGTGGCTCTTTTTTTTTTTTAACAGCTGTTGGTGTATTTAATTACATTTATGGTCTTGCGAATATTGAACCAGCACTGCATTGTGTGGATGAAGCTTACTTGGTCATAGTGGATGAATTTTGAGATGTGCTTTTGAATCCAATTTGCTGGAATTTTGTTGAGAATTTTTGCATTTATGTTCATAGGGATATTGGCCTGTAGTTCTCTTTCTTTGTTGCATCTTTACCCAGTTTGGGTATCAGTGTAATGTTAGCTTCGTATAATGATTTGGGGAGAATTCCATCTTTCTCAATTGCCTGGAATACTTTCAATAGGATTGGTATCAGCTCTTCCTTGTTTGTTTTGTAGAATTCTGCTAGAAAACAATCTGGTTCAGAGCTTTTTTTTGTAGGTAGTTTTCATATGACAGAGTCAATTTCCTGGGTTGTTATCAGTCTATTCAGTGTCTCAATGTCTTCTTGTTTATTTCCATATAGGTGTACATAGTAATCTCTGATAACCTTTCGTATTTCTTCAGGGTCAGTTGTGATTTGATCTTTTGTATGTCTGATTGTGTTTATTTGGACTTTTCCTCTCTTTATCTTGGTCAATCTGGCTAGGGCCCCATCAATCTTGTTAATTCTTTTAAAGAACCAGTTTTTTGTTTTGTTGATACTTTCTATGATATTTTTGTCTTCTATGTTCTGTATTTTATTTTGTTCTTATTTTTGTTATTTATGTTCTGTGCTATTTTTGTGATTTGGATTCTTCTGCTAAAGTTGGGGTTTTGGTGGTCTTCTCTTTACAGTTCCACTTGTGATCTTTCCATTTTCTTGATGTGTGCTAGAAGAGATATAAATTCTTCTCTTAAAACTGATTTCATGGCATTCCAGACTTTTTGGTAAGATGTTTCTTCATTTTCATTTGTTTCCAGGAATCTTTCAATTTCTTCTTTGATTTCAGTGTTGACCCAGTCTTGTTTCAGCATCATGTTGTTTTTTGACTATGTCTTTGCAGGTTTTGAGAAAATTTTGTTGGTGTTGATATTTATTTTTATTCCACTGTGGTCTGAAAAGGTTCATGGCAAAATTTAAATCTTATAAAACTTGTTTATGTTTGATTTGTGACCAATGATGTAGTCGAACTTGGAGTACGTGCCATGTGGTGTTGAGTAAAATGTATATTCTGTGGTCTTTGGGTGGAGTACTCTGTAAGTATCAATTAAGTCCATTTGTTCAAGAGTCTCATTGAGGTTCTGGATGTCCTTGCTGATTTCTTGTCTTGTTGATTTGTCCAGGATTGTGAGCAGGGTATTAAAGCCCCTGCTATGATAGTGTTAGAGTCAATCTCTTTTTTAAGTTTACCTAGAAGCTGCCTTATGAACATTGGTGCGTCTATATTAGGTGCATATATGTTTAGGATGGATATTTCTTGTTGATGAATTGAACCTTTTATCATTATATAGTGACCTTCTTCCTCTTTTTGATTTTTCGTAGCTTAAAGGGTATTTTTTCTGAGATTAAGATTGCAGCTCCAGCTTTCTTTTGTGTTCTGTTCACCTGAAAATTTGTTTCCCATGCTCTTACTTTGAGTCTGTGAGTGTCCTTTCTGGTGAGATGAGTCTCTTGGAGACAATATATTGCTGCCTCATGATATTTTATCCATTTTGCCATTCTGTGTCTTTTCAGTGGTGCATTTAGTCCATTCACATTCAGGCTAACTATTGAAATCTGAGGGTTTATTTTTGTCATGATGTTCTTATAAAGATGTTTTGTACTTGCGTGTTTGTTGTCTTTCTTTTGGTTTTTTGGAGTTCATTCATGTTTTCAATGTTTTTCCTGTGCTCTTGTGAAGAACATTATTGTTCTTTTCCCCTTTTCTTCTGTGTTTAATACTTTCTTAAGAGTTTATTGTAGTTGGTCTGGAGGCAGCATAAGTTCTTAGGGACTGGTTGTCTGGGAAAGTTTTTAATTCTCCCTCACTGATGAAGCTTAGCTTGGCTGGGTAGGTAGGCTATTCTTGGTTGAAATTGCTTATCATTGAGAACTTTGAATATTGGACTCCAAGCTTTCATAGCCTGAAGGGTTTCTGTAGATAAATCTGCTGCTATTCTGATTGGTCTTCCCTGGTAGGTAGTCAGACCTTTTTCTCTTGCTGGTTTTAGGATTTTTTCTTTTATACCTACTTTGTTCAGGCAGATTATTATGTGCTGAGGAGTTGGTCTTCTTATTTGTTGTCTTGCTGAGATTCTCTGAATTTCTTGTGTTTGAATTTTCACATCATTAATGAGGTGAGGGAATTTTTCTTGAATAATTCCATGGAATGTTTTGATCCAGGGTGGTCTCTGTCTCTCTTTCTGCCTCAGGAAGGCCAATTACTCTTAGGTTTGTTCTCTTGAAGTGATTGCTCATCTCTTGAAGGTTTTGTTCTGACTTTTTAAGCTTCTTTTCTATGTTTTTGACAGTTTGGTTTAGTTCTATATTTTGGTCTTCAAGTTCTGAGATTCTGTCTTCTGCTTGGTTAAGTTTGCTTTCCTTGCTTATTAGTTTGTTATTTATTTCAATCACAGTATTATTTACTGCTTTATCTCATTTATCAACTCCTTCCTATTTTCCTCTTGTCTCCCCTCAATTCTTTTTATTCTCTCTGTTAATATCTTGATGTCTGGGTTTGTAGCACGTGACCAGTCATTCCGGGGGCTCTTCATTGTTTGCATGCCAAAAGTCTGTTTTTTCAATATTTGATCTCCCAGAGGTCTGTGTGAGACCTGTATTCTTCTTCTGATTTTTCTTCGTTTGTGTAGACTTGCCTCCCCCCTTTTTCCTTTTTGTTTTTTTCTCCCTCTGCCTTTTTTAAATCTCTTGTTCAGTGGTGGAAGGGTTGTTTTTTGTTTCTGTTTGTTCAATCTCCTATTCTTCCCTATGTGAATCTTCTGGCTTTGCTTGATTCTGAGACTGGACTGTAGGTTGAGGGTTATACCTTTTGTAGCTTTGAGATTTATTTGAAGGGGGAGCTGTGATTCTGTGATCTGCAGATCCCTATATCCACTTACAGGTGTATGGATACACTGGATCCTGCTTCCCACTGCCTTGTAATCTGTTCATGCAGCAGGGGTATTGGTTTGCTCCCAGGAAGTAAAATGATGTAAGAGAAGGGAAAGAAATGGAACAGGGAGGGGGGGAGTAGAAAGTGGAGACTGGAGAGTAAAAGGGAGAACAGACAGAGGTACCCACTAATAAATGAAAATAGACCTGAAGACAGATAAGAGTAAGAGAAAACAAAAATAAAAACAATCAAACAAACAAACAAACAAAAACAGCGACAACAAACAAACTAGAACATATAATCATACAGACACACAAGCTGGCCAACCTCCTTAAGATGTACTGTTCCCTTACACTACCATGAGGTCTTAGCTCCCAAGTTGGAGGTTAGGCAGAGCTGGGTGGGAGAGTCACTGCAGGTCTCTGCCTGGTCACAGGGCTCCAGCTGCTCTCTGGTCGCGCTGTAGTCAGGAGCAAGTTGAGGGAGGTGGAGTGCCAGACTGCTGGGTGTTGCTGGTCAGTGTAGTGGTCAGGGTGGCTAGGGGGTGGGACGGCGTAGCCACCAAGGGAGCCTAGAGCTCCACGAGGAAGGAGCCTTGAACCTCCCTGTTGGTGGAGGCTTGGGGCCTGGTGGGGCGCTTAGCTCTGAGGGGTGGGTGTGTAGGGAGTCTGCAGGCAGCAGCAGTTCAAGGAGGAATTGGGCGCTTCAGCCAGGGCAGGGAACTGGAGCTCCAAATTGCTTGGATAGGGGCCTGGAGTTCCGAGACTCCTGGGCGTGGATGCCGGGGACCTCCACGGGGGTGGCGGCTTGAGGTGGGGCTGGGTGCTTTAGTCCAGGTGGGAGCTCAGAGCTCCGAGGCATGTGCACCAGGGGCCTCTGTGGGGGCTGCGACTCAAGGCGGGTCTGGGTGCTTCAGCCGGGGCAGGGGCACAGAGCTCCAAGGTGCGGGAGATAGGAGTCTGCGTGGGCAGCGACAGCTTTGGGCCTGGTGGGGCGCCCCAGGGAGAAATGGAGCCCACAGCTCCAAGGGATGGGCACCACGGCCACCCTGGGTGATGGCGGCTTGAGATGGGGCTGGGAGCGTCACCCAGGGGGGACCTGGAACTTCGAAGGGCGAGCACCGGCAGTGGCTTTGGGCCACGAGTGGGTTGCTTTAGATGAAACCTGTAGTTCCAAGGGGTGGGCTTCGAGGGCCTCCACGCACTGCCACAGCTTGAAGCTGGACTGGGCGCCCAGCCAGAGAGGGAGCTGGCAGCAGCTGGGTGCCGGGCAAGGGAACCCAGATCTCCACAAGGCAGTATCCGAGGGCCTCCACAGGCGGCAGTGGGTGGCTTGGGGCCAGGTGAGATGGTGTAGCTGGGGAGGGAGCTGGAAGCTCCACACCGCAGGGGCCGGGCCACCTGGGCGAAGCAGCAGCAGTCAGACGTGTGTGGGACCGAGGATCTCCAGGCCTCCGACGGGTGCGGCTGGCGGTGGGTGGAGGGTGGGGGGAGGAACTCACTTTAGGAGAATCTCACAGTCCCACCTGCGCCGTCACCATCTTACTGGAACTCCTGACCTAGTTTTACCCCTCTGTCTCTTGGTGGAATGGACCCATGCACCGGTCACATTATGAAAGTCCTTGCTCAAGCACTTTCGTCTTCAGCAGATCTCTGAGTTCTTCCAAAGAGTCCTTCCAGAATGATAACTTTAGGCAAGCCCTGCTTCTGTGCTGTGTCTATTCCAGGTGAATGGTGAGCAACTCAGCGAACAGATGGGGCTGTTTGCCACCCAGAATCCTCGGACAGCATGAAAAGGGAGAATCTAAGACTAGGAGAGGACGCACCTTAAAAGCGTATTTGAGGCAGGGATAGCAGAGTGGGTACAGGGAGCTGTATAAAAGAATGTCAAAAGGCCAGTAATGGGGGAGAGAGTGGGGGTGTGGTACAACAGCAGTCTGAACTTTTCTCCCCAGTGGGAATCCCCCACAATCCAGCAACTGTGGGGAACATAAAAGGTTTGCTTTTAGCAGGGACCCCAGGATTTTCTTTTGGCTTGGGTGCTGATGAATCTGAAAGAAATCATCTCTCACCTCAACGTATCTGTAATTTTTTCTTGGGGAACTGTGTTAATTTTGGAATCAGGCATTAACCTTCTTAACCCCTTATATGTCAGCTAATGTTACCTAACACAAACAAACAACAATAACGGCAGATAAATAAACGAAATACCAAATCAAGAACTGTGTCATATAACAAAAGTACAATGAAGACACAAAAGAATGTAATCACATAATTATTCATGTCTTGTAGAGGAGACAAAACCATACCTCTCATCTTTTAGGGTCTCTGGCTAGGCCTGAGAATTATGTTGGCAGAAAATAGAATTGCAAAAGTAAGGCATTTCTGTTTAATATGTTTATGTGACACAGGATCCCTTATGAGGTAATGAAGACCCCAAGAAATGGCAGAAGCTAAAGGGGTCAGATTGACTTGAAGAAGGAAAGGCAATTATGGCAGAGTAGCTAAATAATGTGGAGAGGCTAAAGTAAGATTAGTCTTTTTTAAATGCCTGCTGTTTGTGGAGATTGCTCATGGATTCCATTGTCTTTTGCTAAGGTTTCCTCTCTCCTGATATAGGAAATGTATATTTCACAGTTGAGTTTGTGTGTGTGTGCATGTTTGTGTGTGTGTGTACTTCATAATTTTGTTTTTGAGTCAGAGTCGCACTCTATCACCTAATCTGGAGAACTTCAGCAGCATAGTGGATCACAGCAGCCTTGGCCTCATGGGCTCAGGGAATCCATCTGCCTCCACATCCCATGTAGATGTGAGTTTTTGTAGAGATGAGGACTTACTCTGTTGCCTAGGTTGGTCTTGAAGTTTGGAGCTGAAGCAATCCTCTGACCCCAGACTTCCAAAGTGCTCAGATAATGGAAGTGAGCCACCGCACCATGCCTTTACATGAGAGTTTTCATCTTTGGTTTTTAGGAAGAAAGGGAGAGATTATAATGTCCTTTTGTAATTGCTTTTCTATGTTTTCATTACAATATGATTTTGCATGCCATTTTTATATAGTAACTGCCGTGCCACTGTAGTCTATTTTGGAGTGCCACTCAGAATACATTTGCCAACCTACCTTGCATTCCATATTTAAATTCAAATTTTTATAATTGCTCCTCCTAATATCTTTACTAGTTACTTCAACCTTGATCTATTCAAGATCAAGCCTTGAATTAAACTGTCATAGCTCCTGAGTTCTCTTGTTCCTGAAGGAGTCTTAAGTGTTTGCTTAGTTTTAATGAAAGATGTTTTGAAAAATCATTGTTTGGTTAACTTACAGAATGTCTAGTTTAGTCTGTTTTATTGTACACTGAGGGAGAACATGGGACAGAAATTTATTTCTCAGAATTCTGGAGGCTGTGAAGTTCAAGGTCAAGGTGCTGATTTCTCATGATTGGAGAGGACCATTTTGCTGACAGAAGAGTCAGGTAGCCATCTAGCTAAAGGCTGGCAGGTGCTATCTTTTTGGCCTTAATCCAATTAGTTAAGCCACTCTGTTGGCCCAAGCAGCCCTGAAATGGGTTGATATGGTTTGCAACCCATTTCAGCACCTAGCAGGGTCTGAAAAACAGTAGCCTGGAACAAACCCTTCTAGGACATTGAGAGCACTAGTTTCACTTCTGCTCACATAGTAAATAAAACGTAGAGCCTTATTACACTCCTTACAGGCCTCACAAATGACCATTTGGCACATCCCCAGTGCATTGAGTAAAACGCAGTTTTCAGAGCCCAGCAGGCTGAGGCTGTGGTGGCTGTGAGTATGCCACAGCACTCCATCCTGGGTGACAGAGTGAGACTCTATCTCTAAATAAAGAAATAGTCTTACAACATTTTTTAAAAAAAGCAATAACAAGAACAAAGTACCTCCTCAGGAGAAGAACAAGATTCCCTCATACTCTCACAGACCCCACAGCAGTGGGTCTTACATGGCCACATTTTGCTGACACCTCTGGACACAGACAACAGCAGGCTCTCAGGAATGACTAGTGAAAGCAGTTTTATGAGGGCCCATGGGATGCCCCAGGTGCATTTCTCTGATGGCCTGGCTCTGACAGGGGTGATTCAGAAGGTCTCAGGACAGGACACCTTCAGCGTAAGTCCTGGTTAAATAAGCGTAAGTTCTGGTGTAAGGAGATGGTGAATTTGAGTCTTGAATTTATACGTCAAAAGAAAAGGGCACTCTTACAGAAAAGAAAAATACAGGAAACAAGTATCACACAAACCGAGTTTGAATCTGACTTGACCACCCTCCCCGCAAAAAACAGGCAGAGCTGGGTGCAGAGGCTCACACTTGTAATCCCAACACTTTGGGAGGCAAAGGCAAGAGGATTGCCTGAGTCCAGAGGTTTGAGACCTACTTGGGTAACATAGTGAGTCCTCATCTCTACAAAAAAAAAAAATAAAACCCCAGGGATAGTGTATACACCTGTAGTTGCAACTACTGGGAAAGCTGAGACGGTAGGATAGCCTGAACCCAGCAGGTCGAGGTTGCAGTGGCCATGAGTGGGTCACTGCACTCCAGCCTGGATATAATGAGACTACTTTTTTAAAAAAAGGCAATTAAATAAGAATTGTCTACATTTAAATTTTTATTTTGCAATATTATATACATATATACTCTATACCTCAATATCATATGACAGGCCTCCCCCAGTTCCTGGGTCATTATTTATTAACATTATTTTAATGGCTACCTAATATTACATCACATGAATAAACTGTAATTTATTTAGTTATTTTTCAAGTGTTAGACATTGCATTGATGAGTTTTTGCTATGAAATACAGAGAAGATTGTTGCAGGACCTTAGAGGAGGAAACAGGGAACAGTTGTTCAGTAGGAAGAGAGATTCACTTCTGCAATATGAAAATTTTCTGGAGATCTGTTGCACAACAAGGAGAATATATATAATGTGCTGAATCACACAATGGATAATGGTGGTAAATTTTATGTTAAGTGATCTTTACTACAAGTAAAAGCACAAACATCTTTTTGAAAGCAGGATTTTTTAAGATAACTGAAAAGTTCCCACAGTAGGATGGGAGCCGAGGGGTTTCCCAGCACAAACTTTTTTTAAAAAAATTATTTATTTTTTAAAGAGATGTGGGTACAATTCAGGATTAGGTACATAAACATTACTCATGCAGGTACTCTTGTTGATGAGGTATACCCCTCCCTTCCCTAGCAGTTTCCCTCAACTGCCAATCCCAACCCTCCTCTCCTGACTGTTTTCCACTACTGCCAATCACTTTTTTATAGCATTATAATTGTTCAAGGTCCATTTGTGAGTGAGAACATATGGAACTCAGTTCTTTGTTTCTGTGATAAATCACTGACTATGATCGACTCCAAATCCATCCAAGTTGCTGCAAAGTCAATATATTCGTCCTTCTTTATGGGTGCATAATATTCCATTTTGTGTATGTACCACATTTTTTAATCCATTCCAGCTTCAATGGGCAACATGGATGGTTCCATGTTTTTGCTATTATAAATAGGGCTGCAACAAACATACGTGTGCAGGTATCTTTGTCATAGAATGATTTGAGTTCTTCCGGGTATATTCCCAAAAGGAGAATTGCTGGGTCATATGGAAGGTCAATTTCTAGTTCTTTCAGAAATTGCCATGCTGTCTTCCAAAGAGGTTGAGCTAGTTTGCATTCCTACCAGCAGTGAAGAAGCGTTCCCTTTTCTCCACATCCTCGCCAGCATCTGTTGTGTGTTTTGTTAATAATGGTCATTCTTTTGTTTTTTTTAACATATTTCTTATTTTAAAATTGGGTACAGTTAAGGGTTAAGAATACAAATATGCATCGTTCAGGCACCCTTGTTGATAAGGGTGTCCCCCCTATCCCCAGACAGATATTGACTACCATTAATCTCACCTCCCTTACCCGTCCTACCCCCCCATAGTTTCCCACCACTGTCAATCCTTTTCTTATAGTATTAGATAGATGTTCAAGGTGTTTCTTTCTTTTTTTTTAGAAGACCAATTATATATTCCATTCAATACAGCAATGAAAAACAATGTTTACATTATAACAGAAGAACTCTGTAACAATGTTAAGTGAGAGAGGGATCTCATAAAATACAACATGATTGCAATGATACAAAAACCATCTTAAAATCTAGCATAAATATCTAGGCATCACACAAAAGGCAAAATAAGAAATAAACAGTAGTTTCTGGATGGTAGGACTAGAAATATGGTCTTCCTCATTTCAATTTATCCATTACTGTATGCACGATCCAAATAATCTGTAATAAGGATGCTTATCTCTCATATTAGGAAAAAAGTTAACCAAAAAAGAAAAAAATTGAAGCAAGTAAAATGTGGGAACTAATGTTTATGCTCTGTAAAGTGAGGGAGCAATTTGTTTCATCTGTACTGAGACACCTCTGGGCAGTATGTAAGGCCTACAAGCATATGTATTAAGTCCAGGCAACCCTCAAAGTTAAGGTTTCCCTCTGCTACAGCATCTAGGCCTGCAGGACCAAGTCTTGATACCATTGGAGGCCATATTAAACATTAAAAGGAAACCCCTGCTTTTAAAGGATATTTCCTTTTCTTTCTTCTTTCTTTTTTTTTAAATAATCGATATTTTTTATTATGATATGGTGGGGTACAGTTAAGAGTTAGGTATACAAATATGCTCTGTTCAGGCACCCTTGTTGATAAAAGGTGTCTCCCCATTCCCAGACAGATGTTTACTACCATTAATCCCATCTTCCTTCCCCTCCCACCCCATAGTTTCCTACCACTATCAGTCATTTTCTTATGGTAATACGTTGGGTGATCAAGGTCCACTATATGAGTGAGAACATGTGATACTCAGATCTTTGTTTCTGTGAGAGGTCACTCAGTATTATAGACTCTAGTTCCATCCAGGTTGCTGCGATATTCATGATTTTGTTCTTTTTTATGGCAGCGTAGTATTCCATCGTGTATATGTACCACATTTTGTTAATCCAGTCCTGTTTTGATGGGTAGCATGGTTGCTTCCAGGTTCTTGCTATTGTGAACAATGCTGTGATAAACATTCGTGTGCAGGTATCTTTTTGATAGAGTGATTTGAGTTCTTCAGGGTATATTCCCAGTAGTGGAATTGCAGGGTCATATGGGAGGTTGATATTTAGAACGTTTAGGAATCGCCACACTGCTTTCCACAGAGGTTGCACTAGTGTAACCAACAGTGTAGAAGTGTTCTCTTTTTGCCACACCCTCTCCAGCAACTGTTATTTTTTGAGATATTGATAATTGCCATTCTGAATGGAGTTAGGTGGTATCTCAGTGTGGTTTTGATTTGCATCTCCCTGATGATTAGTGAGGTTGAACATTTTTTCATGTGTCTGTTGGCTGCTTGGATGTCTTCCTTTGAGAAGTGTCTATTCATATCTTTTGCCCATTTTACAATGGGGTTGTTTGTTTTTTTCTTTTCAGCACGTTTAAGTTCCTTGTAGATCCAAGATTTTAAACCCTTGTCAGACCTGGAGTTGGCAAATACTTTTTCCCAGTCTGTAGGCTGTCTCCCTGCTCTCTTGATGGTTTCTTTGGCTTTGCAGAAGCTTGTCAGTTTAATGAGGTCCCACTTGTCTATCTTATCTGTTATGGCCTGTGGGTTTCGGGTTTTGTTCAGGAATTGGATGCCAGTTCCAATTTCCATGAGGGTATGTCCTTCATTTTCTAAGGTTCTTATGGTTTGAGGTTTTACATTTAGGTCTCTGATACATTTGGAGTTAATTTTTCGTGTATGTGGATAGATAGGGGTCCTGTTTCAATCATCTGCATGTGGCCAGCCAGTTTTCCCAGTACCATTTACTGAATATGTTCTCCTCTCCCCAGTGGTAGGTGGTGGAGGCTTTGTCGAAGATGAGTTGGTTGAGAAACTGGGGTTCCACTTCTGGAATCTCAATTCTATTCCATTGATCTATATGTCTGTTCCTATATCAGTACCAAGCTGTTTTGATGATTGTAGCTTTATAGTGAAGTTTGAAGTCTGGTAATGTGATACCGCCTGCTTTGCTTTTTCTTTTTTTTTTTTTTTTTGCTGATGATTGTTCTGGCTATTCTTGGTCGTTTGTGTTTCCATATGAATTCCTTTGTTGTTTTTTCTAGGTCTGAGAAGAATGCTGCTGGTCATTTGATGGGTATTGCATTGAATTTGTAGATTGCCTTAGGTAAGATGGACATCTTCACAATGTTGATTCTTCCAACCCATGAGCATGGGATATTTTTCCACTTCTTTGTGTCATCTTTGATTTCATTGAGCAGATTTTTATAGTTTTCATTGTAAAGGTCTTTCATGTCTCTGGGTAGGAGGATGCCAAGGTATTTCTTTTTGTGTGTGTGTGTGGCTATTTTGAAGGGAAATTGTGCTTTTTATTTGGGTTTCTGTTTGTTTATTATTGGTGTAAAAAATGCCATTGTCTTTTGCACATTTATTTTATATCCTGAGACTTTGCCAGAGGCCTTTATCAGTGCAAGGAGGTTTTTGACAGATTCTTTTGGGTTTTCAAGGTACACAATCATGTCATCTGCAAAGAGAGATAACTTGACTTCCTCTTTTCCTATTTGGATACCCCTGATTGCCTTCTCTTCTCTAATTGGTCTTCTGATTGCCAGGACTTACAATACTATATTGAACAGGAGGGGTGAGAGTGTGAATCCTTGTCTTGTTCCAGTTTTCAGGGGAAATGGTTCCAATTTTTGTCCATTTAGGAGTATGCTGGCTGTGGGTTTCTCGTAGATGGCTTTTACTATTTTGAGGTATGTTCTCAGCATGCCTAGATGTTCGAGGGTTTTTATCAAGAAGAGGTGCTGGATTTTATCATAAGCTTTTTCTGCATCTAATGATATAATCATGTGGTTTTTGTTTTGACATCTGTTGATGTATTTAATTACATTTATGGTTTTATGAATGTTGAACCAGCCTTGAATCCCAGGGATGAAGCCTACTTGATCATGATGGATGATTTTTGAGATGTGTTGTTGAATCCAGTTTGCTAGGATCTTGTTGAGAATTTTAGCGTCTATGTTCATCAAAGATATTGGCCTATAGTTCTCTTTTTTTGTTGGATCTTTGCCTGGCTTGGGTATCAATGTGATGTTAGCTTTGGAAAATGATTTGGGGAGAGTTCCATCTTTCTCAATCACCTGAAATACCTTCAGTAGGATTAGAATCAGCTCTTCCTTAAATGTCTTGCAGAATTCTGCTGGAAAGCCATCTGATCCAAGGCTTTATTTTGTATGTAGTTTTCTTATTATGTAGTCAATTTCCTTGATTGTTATTGGTCTATTTAGGGTCTCAATTTCTTCTTGTTTCAACCTAGGCAGGTTGTGTGATGACAGAAAGTCCTCCGTTTCCTTGAGGTTTTCAAGTTTGTTTCCATACAAGTGTATGTAGTAGTCTCTAATGATATTTTCTATTTCTTCAGGGTCAGATGTGACTTCATCTTTTGTGTTTCTGATTGTACTTATTTGGTTTTTTTCTCTTTTTCTTGGTAGGTCCAGCTAGGGGACCATCGATCTTGTTTATCATTTCAAAGAACCATCTTTTTGTTTCATTGATTTTTTTGTATTATCTTTTTGTCTTCTATGTCCTGGATTTGGGTGATCTGGATTCTTCTGCTGAAATTAGGTTTTTGTGGTCTTGCTTTTCCAACTTCTTTAGGTGGCTTATTAGGCTGTTAATTTGTGATCCTTCCATTTTCTTCATGTGCGTTTGTAGGGATATAAATTCCCCTCTTACTATAGCCTTCATGGCATCCCAGAGATTTTGGTAAGATGTTTCTTCATTTTCTTTTGTTTCCAGGTATCTTTTGATCTCCGTTTTGATTTCATCATTGACCCAGGAGTTGTTTAGCATCATGCTGTTTAGTGTCCATGTCTTTGTGGATTTTGGGGAGACCTTGTTGGTGTCAATGTTTATTTTTATTCTACTGTAATATGAGAAGGTGCATGGTGAAATTTTGGTCCTTTTAAATTTCCTTATGCTTGATTTATTGCCAATTATGTGGTCGATCTTAGAATACATTCCATGCGGTGATGAGTAGAATGTGTATTCTGTGGTCTTTGGATGGAGTGCTCTGTAGGTATCAATTAAGTCCATTTGGTCCAGAGTCAAATTGAGGCTCCAGATCTTATTGGTGATTTTTTTGCCCTTTCATGACCTGTCTAGGCTGTGAATGGGGTATTAAAGTCACCAGTTATGATGGTATTAGACTCAATATCTTTCTTCAGTTTTCCTAGAAGTTGCTTTATGGAAGTTGGCGCACCTATGTTAGGTGCATATATGTTTAGGATAGATATTTTTTGTTGATGGAGTGAACGTTTTATCATTATGTAGTGCCCCTCTGTATCTTTTTAAATTTTTGATAGCTTAAATGGTATTTATCTGAAATTAGGATCGTGACTTCTCCTTTCTTTTGTGTTCCACTCATCTGAAAACTTGTTTCCCATCTTCTTACTTTTAGTCTGTGCATGTCCTTTCTAGTGAGATGGGTCTCTTGAAGGCAGTATATTGTTGCCTGGTGATATTTTATCTATTTTCCCATTCTATGTCTTTTCAGTGGTGTATTTAATCCCTTCACATTCAGGCTAATTATTGAAATGTGAGAGTTCGTCCCTATCATAGAGTTCTTTTTTTTTTGAGTTGGAGTCTCACTCTGTCACCCAGACTGGAGTGCAGTGGCCACTCCTGGCCAACGCAGCCTCAACCTGCTGGGCTCTGGTAATCCTTCCAAGTAGCCAGAATTACAGGCATGTGCTACCACACCTGGCTGATTTTTTTATTTATTATAGAGATGAGTTCTTGTTGCCCAGGCAGGTCTCGAACCCGTGGGCTCAGGCAATCCACTCACCTCAGCCTCCCAAATGTGCGGGAATACAAGCTGAGCTACTGAGCCCAGCTTCATAGAGTTCTTATAGAGTTGTTGTTCATCCACTTGTTTTTTTTTGTCTTTCTTTTGTTTTTGGGGTTGGTTGATGCGTATTTTATTCTTTTTCTTGTACTCTTTGAAGAATGTTGTTCTTTTTTCCTTTTCTTCTGTGTTTTGTACTTTCTTAAGTGTTTCATGTAGAGGTCGTTTGGTTGCAGCATAAGTTCTTAGGGATTGGATATCTGGGAAAGATTTTAATTCTCCCTCGCTGATGAAGCTTAACTTGGCTGGGTAGGTTATTCTTAGTTGAAATTGTTTATCTTTTAGGACTGTGAAGATAGGGCTCCAAGCTCTCCTAGCCTGCAGGGTTTCTGCAGATAAATCTGCTGTTATTCTAATTGGTCTTCCATGGTAGGTGATCTGGCCTTTTTCTCTTGCTGCCCTTAGGATTTTTTTCTTTTATGCCTACTTTGTTTAGGTGAATTATTATGTGTCTAGGAGTTGGTCTTCTCATTTGTTGTCTTGCAGAGGTTCTCTGAATCTCTTGTGTTTGAATTTTTGCATCACTGATTAGATAAGGGAAGTTTTCTTGAATGATCTCAGGGAAAGTTTGTTCCAATGTGGTCTGTGTCTCTCTTTCTGCCTCAGGAAGGCCAATTACTCTTAGGTTCAGTCTCTTGAAGTAATCACTCATCTCTTGAAGGGTTTGTTCTGTCTTTTTGAGGTTGTTTTCTGTGTTTTTAAGAGTTTGGGTTAGTTCTATATTTTGGTTCTCAAGCTCTGAGATTCTTTCTTCTGCTTGTGTAATTATGCTTTTCATGCTTATCAGTTTATTCTTAATTCATTCACAGTATTCTTTATTACTGTTATCTCAGATATGAGCTCCTTTATAGTTTCTTCTTGTCTCTCCTCAATTCCTTTTAATCTCTCCATTAATGTCTTGATATCTAGGTTGGTAGTTTGAGACCCTTCATTCTGGGGGCTCTTCATTGTTTTCATTCCAAAGTCAGTTTTCTCAGTGTCTGCCCTCCCAGTGGTCTGGGAGAGACCCATATTCTTCTTTTGGTTTTTCTTCATTTGTGTAGATTTTTATCTCTCTCCCCCTTTCCCTCCCCTTCTTTAATTCTGTTTTTCAGGGAAGGTGGGGTTGCTTTTGTTTCACTTGTGCAATTTCCTGCTCTTCCTTATGAATGTCCTCTGGCTTTGTTCACATTTGAAGTTGGAGTGTGGGCTGCGGGCTGTACTTATTGCAGTTTTGAGGTTTAATTGAGGGAGAGGCTGTGATTCAGAATGTATATGCTGATTCCAGCATCCACCCACAGGTGTATGAGCACACTGGAACCTAATTCTCACTGCCTTGCAATCTGTCTGTGCAGCAGTATGTATGTTTGGTCCCTGGATCAGACATAGGTACAAAAGAGGAAAATAATGGAGGAAGGGGTTTCAATAGGAAGTTAGAAAGAGAGGAGAGTGAGAGGGAAAACAGACATACATGCCAACTAACAGGTGAAAAAGAGACACAAGGCTGGAGAGAAGTGAAAAAAACACATGAGCCAAATTCCCTAAAGGATACTGGTAGCTACACAGAGACAGACCAATAAAATCATGAAACAGATAGTGTAAGTCAGAAAGTGAACAAAAGTGACAAAACAAACAGTCAAAATGATAAAATCAAAAGTCAAAATAAGAGATCAGACTAGTTCTGGAATCTTTCCTGAGCACTGATCTCCAGCCTCTCCCCTTTGTTTTCCCTGTAGGCAGCTAGATTTACTGGCAGCTTGGGTTTGTTGTTTTTAGCCTGCTGCCTGGGAGGTCTGCGATGTTGCCTTTGTCTGATTCAGCAGGGGAGGGGCTTTGTCTCCTGTTTAGCAATGTTACCTTAGGAACCAAGGTGGAGGCTGTTGATAGGTGGGTGGGGCAATGCAAATCTCTGCCTGGAGAATGGCCGAGGTGGCAGTTTCACTTTTACGGATCTTTTGTCTCTGCTCGTCTTGGTCCCTGTGTGTTCCACTGTGATGGATTGTGCTGGAGTGGGAGGCACCGGGGATCAGCTGCACAGCTGGGTGCTGGATCCAGGGTACCACCAGCAGGCTGGGGTAGAGGAGGGGGTCAGGAGTTCCCTTCTCTGGAGCTGAGAGCTTCTGATCAGCACCTCATCACTCACTGAGTGCCTCAGCCAGGGTAGGCCCAGAGCTCCAGAGCTCCAAAACTCCAAAGGGCTGGTGGTGGGCTGTTGGGAGCCAGCCATGGAGGCCTGCCTGAGCGTTAGGGATCCAGGCAGGTTGTGGATCCTGAGGCCACTAGAATTAGTTCAGGAGCTGAAGGTCCATTCCCTCTTGCCTTCTTTGCTGTTTGGCACATTTCACTAACAGGGACTTTGATGATCTAAGCATGAAGTTCTGAGAGTATGACAGGCATGGCTTACTTTAGGAGTCCATTGTTCCCATTTCTCACAGACTGTGGTTTCGGCTTTAAACTTAACATAATTCAAATTCAGGTCACATTTGGGAGCCTTTAATATGGTACAAGCTTCTTTTAAGATTTAATAGTATATTTGTAGAATTAGTTTATACATACAAAGTGCTGTTTCAACCTTAATAATACAGATAAATATCTAGAGCTACCAGAAATGGCCCAGCACAAACCTTAGGCTGGGCCACATTACTAAAGGTCCAGCATGAGCTTTGGGCTGGGCCACATTCTTAAGGGCCCAGCATATACTTTGGACTAGGCTGCTTTCATTTAAACTGGTTTTTAGCTACAGTTAGTATAGGATTTTTTCTACTTATTATAGAAATTGAATCTATTTTTATTCATAGGAAGTATTGTAGAATAGGCTATGCTACATCAGTGAATTATGTCATTTCAAGCATGATCATACATGATATTTTGAGGTTTAATAAGAATACAGTTAACTTTAGAAATTACATTGTTTCCATTTTCTACATTTGCGGTTTTGGCTTTAATACAATTTACAGTTTATATTTGGGTTTTATCTTTTAGAATCTTTATTGCTGATGATCAGGATTAGGAATTAGAAACTTTTATAAAAAGTTAAAATTGATTTGTAGGATTTTGGAACAGCCATTTTGTTAATAGATTGTAATCAGTTGTTCCCAGAAATTACCCAGCGTGATCTTTTGACTGGGCCACATTCCTTAGGAATTGGTTTGGGCTATAATTAAGAGTTTCTACAGTGTAGGTAGAATTAGTGTAAAATAGAGAGGAATTAGGATTTAGGTTGGTTATTAGATGCTGTGTATGCATAGGTTTTAAAAGTTATTGATTGTTAGAATATTATGATATTAGAATTGTTGTGTTGCTTTTAAGAAATATTAACCAAGCATGAGAAACAGTGAGATACTTTTGGGATCCCCATTCATCATGCTTGGGGAAACACCTGGTGGGTGGAGGACGCCCCTCATTCACCTGGCCCCATGTTCATGTAAATGTCTTGTGATTTAATTGGGATTGCCCTTGCTCATACTCCAGGAAACACCTGGTGGGTGAGGGATGCCCCTCATTCACCTGGCTTTGTGTTCATGTAAAAGTTTTGTGATTGTCCTTCCTCATGCCTGAGGAAACACCTGGTGGGTGGGGGGTGCCCCTCCTGCATCTGGCTTTGTGTTCATGTGGAAGACTTGTAAGACTGCCTGTGTAAAATTTGGGATAAATATATGCAGTAACTCCCAATAAACGGCTTCTGCACTAGACAGAATCCAGCTTCTTTCTTTCTCCCCCAGTTCTCTTTCTTTCTTTTAATATCTATCCCTATGAATCGCTGGCACCACCACACTTTCCAAGGGACCTCCTAAATCTCTTTGCGGGGGCTGGCCCCCCGAAACTGGTGCCCAACATGGGGCCCTGGAAAGGTAAACTTTTTTCTCATTTCAGGGTGGCTAGGATCTTACCGAGGGTGCTGCAGACCCCTCTCTAGAGGCAGGCAGAGTGAGTTCGGGTAAGAATTGGTGGTTTTGATGCCAGAGCCGTGATCTAATCATGGGCCAGAGCAAGTCTAAGGAACAGAAAATGTTCATCAGCATTCTAATGAATACCTTGTCTAAACGTGGAGCTAAAGTTTCTTTCTCTAATCTAGCTTGATTCCTGCATTTTGTTCAGGAGCAGTGTCCTTGGTTTCCAGAAGAAGGTACAGTGAGTTTAGAAACTTGGCTAAAAGTTGGAGAAGGATTACAGTTGTATTATTCACAGTGTGGGCCTGAGAAGGTCCCACATGATGCCTTTTCTTTGTGGAATCTAGTTAAAGATGCCTTAGATCCTCAGCAGGATTATGAGAAATTTCCTTCTTGGAAGGTTGCTCCCGATGAAGAGGATGATGAAGAAACTTTTCTTTTCACCACAGCCTTGGCTCCCCCTGATTATAACAACAATGATAAGTTATCTCCACAGGATGAAGCTGAACCCAAGGCAGAAGCTGCTAGGTATCATATCAGTGCTCCTACGGCCAGCCCTGTGCCTTCCCTTCCACAGGCTGCTCCTTTCAATGCTAAAGTCCTAAAGCCAAAAAATTTGCCTAATAATGCCAGTAATGCCCCTGCGGTTCCTGTCTTTCCTCTCGGTATGCAGGCAGTATGAGCTGAAGCAGAAAAAGGAGATTTTAGTTTCACAGTTTGTTTCCCGATACAATTTTATCTCGGTGCTGATGGAGTGAATTGAGTTCATTGGGAACCCTTGCCATATAAATTGGTAAGAGAGTTATGGGAGGCAAGCTCAAAGTATAGTCCTCTTGAACCTTATACAATTACTATTTTAGATCAATTTACCTCTTGATGGATGACTCTTGCAGATTGGCATCAATTAGCCAAAAGCTGTTTGTCCAGAGGTGCTTATTTGCTGTGGAAAACCAAATATGAGGAGCAAGTTAGAATTCAAATAGACCAGATTTTAAATCGACCTGCTAGGTCATTCATTATTTCTCATGATATGCTCTCCGGGACTGGTATGTATACCCAAATGGCTAATCAAATTTCTCTACCCAAAGATGTTTTGCTTCAGATAAATCACTGTGCTGTCACTGTGTGGAAAAAATTACCGGCAGACACTGCTCAGACTTCTTCCTTATCTGATATAAAACAAAAGGCTGAGGAAAGTTATGAGGACTTCGTTTCCAGACTCACTATGGCTGTTAATTGGGTACTTACTAATGAAGAAGCAGCAGAAATTCTTGTCAAACAATTGGCTTTTAAAAATGCTAATAATATTTGTCAGGCTTTGCTTAGACCCATACGCAAAGTGGACGGGTTACTGATTTTATCCGCCAGTGCACGTACGTAAGCCCAGCTATTATGCAAGGGATGGCTTTGGCCACAGCATTGAAGGGAGAAAGCTTTTCACAGATTGCTCAAGGTATGTAGGGTGCAGGTAAACAGAAAAATGTTTCAGTGCAATCAAGTTATGTGTGTGGACAAATCAGGCACATTAGTAGAAACTGCCCTGCTAAGCTTAATGTTACCTCTTACTGCACCTCTTTCTAAGATTTTCCTTTAAAAGTTGAGAATACTGAAATAAAGCCTGAACTTAGTTACATGTTTCCTTTTCTTTTTTTTTTTTTGAGTTGGAGTCTCACTCTGTCGCCCAGACTGGAGTGCAGTGGCCGCTTCCAGCCACCGCAGCCTTGACTTGCTGGGCTCCGGCGATCCTTCCACCTCAGCCTTCCTAGTAGCCGGAATTACAGGCGCATGCTACCACGCCCGGCTGATTTTTTGATTTATTGTAGAGATGAGGTCTCCCTGCCCAGGTGGGTCTCGAACCCATGGGCTCAGGCAATCCACTCACCTCAGCCTCCCAAAGGTGCAGGATTACAGGCTGAGCCACCGAGCCCGGCTCACTTTTCCTTTTCTTATAGGAATGCAGGGAGCTCAAGCAACAATAAGCAGAAATATATAAGTAATATGAATAATATAAGCAATATAAGTAACATAAGTAATATAAGCAATATATAAGCAATATAAGCTATATATATAACCAATATATAAGCAATATATAAATAATATAAGTAATATAAGCAAAAGTATATAAGTAATGTGTAAGTAATATAAGTAATATATATACACGATATAAATAATATATAAGTAATATAAGTAATATAAGAAAAGTATATAAGTAATAAGCAAAAGAATATCTCATTACAGTCTTGCTTTTACTGTGGTCAAGTCAGACACATTAACAGAGATTGTCTGGCTGGCAAGGTATGGCCAGCTTCACAGCATACCGTCACCACTTACTGGAGCTACTTGACCAAAAACCTTGTGTCCCAAATGCCAAAAAGACTTTTGTTGGGCAAGAGAATGCCTATATAAATTTTACAAAAACGGCACTCCTTTAATTCCACAACAAGCCACCTGGCTCAGGGAAACTTCCAGAGGGGTTAGCCTCAGCCCTACCTGACAATAGGGGTGCAGCTTCCACCATGAACCCTTTCGTTCCTTCTGCTCCATCACAGAACTCATCTGAGCCACCCCAGGGAGTACAGGACTGGACTTGTGTTCCTCCACCACTACAATATTAACTCCAGACATTCCAGTGACCCCAATTCCTATGGGAGTAAAGGGCCCTCTCCCGGAAGGAATAGTGGGTATAATATTAGGCAGAAGCTTCTTGTCTTTATAAGGAATTTCCATTATTCCTGGAGTGGTAGATTCAGATTACACAGGAGAAATCCAGGTGCTTGTTGCTCCCCCTAGCAAAACAGTGCAGAGAATAGCCCAGTTGCTGCTCTTGCCTTATCACAAAGCAGGTAAAACTTTAACCTGCTTAGAGGTGACTATGGATTTGGCTCTAGCGATGTTGCTTTTTGGGTTCGGGAGGTTACTAATTCTAGACCTCTAAAAGATTTATTTATACAAGGAGTTAAAATTACAGGCTTGTTAGACACAGGAGCCGATGTTTCTTGTATTGCCGGGAAAGATTGCCCTGCCTCATGGCCAACTCATATGGTTCCTTCGGGACTTACAGGCATTGGTTGAGTACCCTCAGTAGCCAAAAGTTCACAGATTTTAAATTGGACAGATAATGAGACTTCAGGAACTTTTTGCCCATATGTTATTCCATCTATCCCCTTTACATTATGGGGAAAAGATATTCTCTCACAAATGGGCACACTTTTGTATAGCTCCAATGATAAAGTCTCAGCACAATTGCTACAGATGGGCTATGATCCCTTTAAGGGACTTGATAAAGGCGAACAGGGAATACAAAAACCTGTTCGAGTGAATGAAAAAACAGACAGAGCTGGCATTGGCTATTCAAATTTACCTTATAGGCCATTGTTGTTAAGGTTGCAGGTCAATAAGCCAGTTTTGGGTAAAATAATGGCCTATACCATCTAAGAAGCTTAAGGCAGCAAAAGATTTGGTGCAACAGCAGCTAAAAGCTGGCCTATAATTGTCATAAAAATAAATAAATAAGTAAATAAACAAAATGGAAATACTTAGAGTTATGCATTAAGTGAAAATGCAGATGTATTCTGCTTTAAATTAATGAGAAAGAACTTGAAAAATATGTTGACAGGTATTTGGAGGATGGTAATTCACAAAGAAATTTTTTCTTTTTACATATAATTCATTATAAAATTAAATAGGAATTTATTTTAAGTGTATTTAAGTTATAATTTTTATCATACAAATTTACTTTATCCACAACTTTATACAGTATATCAATTTATTAAGGCAGTGAGGAAACTAAAAAAAAACAGAATTAATGAGCATGAGAAAATCAGTGGGAAAACTTTCAAACTGAGTATAAAAGCTTACAGATTCTAAATACTGCCATGGAAGAATTTATGCTATCTAATGACTGTAGTTCTATCATTTCATTTTAAAGGTATACCCTTAAATCCTCAGTCAAAATAAGTAATGTTAGTGCCATGGAGAATGAATTGATAAGAAAACAATTTTATAACTCTAGGGCATGGCTAAAATCTAATATGGCAAGCACTAGAAAACATAGCATTCTAATTAAGGATTGTCTGAATTGGCTTTCCTGGTCAATTAAATTATCCCAAGAGCTATCTCATTACTGGGAGATGCTCATGTGAGATGAGAATCCCATTTATTCCCATGCATGCAGCTTTGCTTCTGCAGAGGAATATGAGGAGGGGACTGCTAGATGCCATGCTCTACATTACTCACAGACTATGCATAGAAAAAGGAACTTGTAAAAAAAATGTAGCTTAAACATAATTTACCTCATCTGCCAAGGTGCATAGTGATTAAATTCAGACTAACTAAAAGGTTAGATGTTTCAATGTTGTTTATTAAAGCAATTATTCTCTTAAGTAAAAGGGGTTAATAGGAAAAATCTTCATAGCCATTGTCATAGGGAAAATGCAGTTGGCAGTTTATTTAAAAATTTCACTAATAATGAATTATCTTATCACATTACCTACTAGAACCTTGTTATTAAATATGTGGATTGCCAATCAGCAGCTTGGACATCACCTGGGAAATTGTTAGAGATATTAAAAAGTCAGAAATCGTCTCAGTCTCATTTCTGATCCTTTGTACATGGCCTGGGTCCACTAAATCAGACCCCTAAATCAAAATCTGCATTTCAATGAGATCCTCCGGGGTGCATATCAACATTTGAAGTTTGTAAGACTGGAGCATAATAGGATAGTCATTGATACCATGCCCTCTTAATTCAGGAGGATCATGTTTTCCAATGATAGCAGTGCCTTCAAAACTGCATCCCAAAGCACAATTTTTTTGGCATTTGACCCAAGAGTTAACTTTATTAGTTACCTGTCTGTTTTAATATTCCCCTTAAAAAAGAATAATAAATAAATAAATAAATTGCAAGTGTTCAAGGCAAATTCTGGGTTTTCTAAAAACATAAAATAAGAAAGCTTTTTTACCTCCTGTGTCCTCTCTCACCCCCCCTCGCCCCCGTATGTACTTGGAAAGCCCATTCAAGTTTCCACATGGCTTAATAGGTCTCTTCTCAAGGGGGTGACTAGGACAAGAGAATGTTAAAAATTCCTCTCTGTTGTTCTATGATAAATTTCTCTCATTACCTCAACACTGACATTGTGTTGCAAATATACTGCGTCTTTTGGAAACTGCTAGTCTTCATACTGTCTCTCCCTCCTCCCCCACTTTTTTACAGACCATTCAATTGCATATTTGTGTTAGCACGGAGCATTCTGCCCTTCCTTGGTCCATTCCCTTTACTAACAGCCACTGCTTCCCATGCCCTTATGCCCAAAGTTTACTTCACCTTTTCAGGTTCCTGACAGCCTAATTAGGCATGTCCGGCCTCCCTGACAATGGTCTGGCATACACGCCTAAATCTTTCTAGCAATTTTGCTCCCAATTTAATATTTCTCACTCCACAGGAATTCTCTACTATCCATAAGGCCAAGTCATAGTTTAAAGAGCTCACCAAACTTTAAAAAAATCAAATAACTAAATTACAAGTGGGAGAGTTCAAGTATAATTCTCCCCACCATATTTTAAATCATGCCTTATTTATTGTAAACCATTTAAACTTGGATTCCACAGGCAATTCAGCTATGGCTAGACACTGGAGCCTGGAAGGAACCACTAACCCATGGTAAAGTGGAAGGATCCTCTCACAGGAACGTGGAGAGGGCCTGATATTTTACTAACCAGTGGGAGGGGCTATTCTTGCATTTTCCCACATGATTTTCCCATTGCCCATTTGAATCCCCAATCGATTGGTAAGAAATGCCTCCACTTATCCATCAGGCACGAAGAGTGGCTGGAATCGGCCCGATAAGGAGGGATAATTCTCGGAATACAGCTCATGCAGATTGCCAGCAGGAGGAGATGTCCCCTATGCCTTTAACTGAGAACCTGCCTACAGAACAGACCATGCCTCAGCAACCCAGCCTGGAACAGGAAGACTCTTTAACCAGGCGGATGGGATGACTGTCCACTCAGGGTGATGACTTGTGCCCTAGACTGATCAGAGTGAGAAGAATGGCCCTCAGACAAAGTGTTTTCAGCATTCACCGCTCCTTTTTGCCGACCTGGGATCAGCTGGAATCTCTAGCAGAAGAAGCAGGAAACATGTTGAGTGCCCAACACTTTTCCATCAGACCATCTGACACAGAGTAATTACAGAGAGGGCTGGTGGATTGAAATGCTAATGCCTGGAGGAACCAACCCTAATCATGCAACTAGAGCTTTATCACCTCTCAGCGTACCTGCTTGCCTCTTCAATGATATGGAAAAGGACTGGCCAGTCGTCCATCGAGATACTGGCTTCCCGAAATGGAGAGACTGTGCTTATAATTCTAAGGTGGACTATCCTGTACCCGGTAAAAGACTATATATTAGTGACTGGGGTTTTAATGACTCTACACTTGCCACAGCTAGAAGGCACTCCCATGGATGGGTACCCCAATACTTTCATTTAAAATTGGAATCAGACAAGCCATTCAACCTCATCTATGGAGAGCTCTCACAGCTCTTCAACCAGTCAGCCTGTCTAGACCTGTTGGACAAATTCAGGTATACCATATTAGAACATACTTGCAATCCCCTTATATATTTCTTGTTTGGAAGTAATATCAAACTGTTAAAATTATTTATCATGATAATGTTTATAGGCTATCTTGTACTAAATGCGTTTTAACTAATTATTTAACTAATGCCTTTTTATGAGGGATTTGTCATTCTTAAACAGCCCCCTTACTTAATGGTTCCACTACATTTGTCATCTCGTTGGTATGATGAATATGGTTTCCAAACATTATATGAGGTTAATGCTTTATTAGCCAGACAGAAATGGTTTTTAGCTACCTTAATTTTAGGAATTACAGCTTTGATAGCTATTGCTACTTCAGTAATAGTTTCAGCTGTAGCTCTATCTAAGGAAGTTCACACAGCAACCTTTGCTGATCAGTTATCTAAAAATGTTTCTATTGCATTAGCTACTCAGGAGATTATAGATTGAAAGTTAGAAAGTAAAGTCAATGCCTTGGAGGAGGCAGTTTTAGCAGTAGGACAAGAGCTTGTGACTTTAAAAATAAAATTTGCTCTGATGTCATTCTCAGTTTAAATGGATTTGCCTCACTCCTTTGGAGGTAAATAAATCTGTCCACACTTGGGACAAAATAAAAAATCATATTCTTGGAATTTGGAATCATTCGGACTTGAGTATAGACCTTACTAAATTACATCAAGAAATACAGGACATAACTGTCGCTGAGAAACAGTTCCGGTCCTTTGAATTAGTCAGTTCAATATTTATTTATTTATTTATTTATTTATTTATTTATTTATTTATTTTGAGTTGGAGTCTCATTCTGTTGCCCAGACTGGAGTGCAGTGGCCGCTCCCGGCCAACGCAGCCTCAACCTGCTGAGCTCCGGTGATCCTTCCGCCTCAGCCTTCCAAACAGCCAGAATTACAGGCATGCGCTACCACGTCTGGCTGATTTTTTGATTTATTGTAGAGATGAGGTCTCGCTGCCCAGGCGGGTCTCGAACCCGCGGGCTCAGGCAATCCACTCACCTCAGCCTCCCAAAGGCGCGGGATTACAGGCTGAGCCACCGAGCCCGGCTCAATATTTAATAATTTCTCATCATCCATCAACCAAAAGTCATTGATGTCTATACACATTAATGTGGGAATTTGTGGGGCAGTGATTCTTGCATTGCTATGCCTGCTTCTAATTATTTTCAAGGTACTGAAGAAAAGTATTTCTCAGCTCAACACCAAGTTTCATGGGTTTGTGCTAAAGAATAAAAAAGGGGAGATGTTGGGAGCCGGCTGTGGAGGCCTGCCTGAGCGCTAGGGATCCAGGCAGGCTGCGGACCCTGAACCACTAGGATGAGTTCAGGAACTGAAGGTCCATTCCCTCTTCCCTTCTTTGCTGTTTGGCACGTCCCACTAGCAGGGACTTTGATGATCTAAGCATGAAGTTCTGCGAGTACGACAGGCATGGCTTATTTTAGGAGTCCGTTGTTCCCGTTTCTCACAGAGTGTGGTTTCGGCTTTAAACTTAACATAATTCAAACTCAGGTCACATTTGGGAGCCTTTAATATGGTACAAGCTTCCTTGAAGATTTAATAGTATATTTGTAGAATTAGTATATACATACAAAGTGCTGTTTCAACCTTAATAATATAGATAAATATCTAGAGCTACCAGAAACGGCCCAGCACAAACTTTGGGCTGGGCCACATTAAGAGATTGTAATCAATTGTTCCCAGAAATTGCCCAGCGTGATCTTTTGACTGGGCCACATTCCTTAGGAATTGGTTTGGGCTATAATTAAGAGTTTCTATAGTGTAGGTATAATTAGCGTAAGATAGAGAGGAATTGGGATTTAGGTTGGTTATTAGGTGATGTGTATGCATAGGTTTTAAAAGTTATTGATTATTAAAATATTATGATATTAGAATTGTTGTATTGCTTTTGAGAAATATTAACCAAGCATGAGAAACAGTGAGATAGTTTTGGGATCCTCATTCCTCATGCTTGGGGAAACACCTGGTGGGTGGGGGACGCCCCTCATCCACCTGGTTCTATGTTCATGTAAATGTCTTGTGATTTAATTGGGATTGCCTTTCCTTTTACTCCAGAAAACACCTGGTGGGTGAGGGATGCCCCCTCATTCACCTGGCTTTGTGTCCATGTAAAAGTTTTGTGATTTAATTGAGATTGTTCTTCCTCATGCCTGAGGAAACACCTGGTGGGTGGGGGACGCCCCTCCTGCACCTGGCTTGTGTTCATGTGGAAGACTTGTAAGACTGCCTGTGTAAAATTTGGTATAAATACAAGCTGTACACCCCCAATAAATGGTTTCTGGTCAATCCATTGAACAGATGTCTACTTTCTTTCTTTCTCTTTATATCTATACCTCCTTCTATCTTTCTTTTAATATCTATCCTTATAGAAATGCCACACCATCACACTTTCCAAGGGACCTCCTAAATCTCTTTTTGGGGACTGGCCCCCCAAAACCCTCCTCTTCCTCCTCATCATCTACTTCCCCTACATTCTCATGACTTCTAACCCCTGTGGGATTATATCCTCCATCTCACGTCTGTCCCTTGTGACTGACAACTGTTGGCTTTCTCATCTAGTGCCTCTTGACCTAACTCTTGGGCTTCTCAGCCCCAACATATTTGTGTCTAGACGATACATTGTTAGACACACTCACATAAGCACACCCACATATGCGTGTGCATGTACCACACACACACACACACACACAAAAAAAAGGCAAAAGGCTGCTACTAGAATTGAATTAAAGCCTCTGGCCTTGGACTCCTAGGCTCTGAGTGCACCCACAAGGGCCTCCCTCAAGCTTCTCCTTCTGAGAATGATCTGGGGTTCCTTCCTTCTCTTAATGTCCTTGTTTTCTCATGGACTTTACTTGGGAGCCTTTACAATCTTCCATCTCCCCTCTGCCAAGCACTCATTCTACCTTATGCTCACTGTCCACCTTTAATTCTCCATGTCCCACATATTCTGTTGTGTTTCCCTAGTGGAATTTCCTCAAGGCAGTGGATCTTGTTGGTGCACTGTTCAGATCTCCTTCCCCAAGCTGCTCATTTCCACCTGGAAAATGCCCACTTCCGCCGAGATTTGCTCTCAGAAGAAGTTCAGTCACCTGGCTCAAGTGGCTACTTTCAGCTCAGTCCTAAGAACAGCCATCAGTCAGGGACTCACTTGTACAGAGATCTAAGGATGACCAATGTGACGCTACCTGTATGCTGTGGTACTTGCTCCAGAGCCTCCCTGGCATCAGGCTGAAGCAGGTCTCCAGGCAAACCTGATCTTTGTTAGTTTTCTTATCTGCCCTGCCTGGGTTTCCTGGGGCACTACCTCAATCCACCTCTCAAACCTCTGTCTAATGCTCTGCTACTAGGGAACATGACCCAACAAGTGGTAATGGTCATGTTTCTAAGAAACCAAACCTCAGAATGGATTCTGGATTTAGATTACTCTGCACAGGTAGGTAGTGAGCATGTTATCTCAGCTGGTAGGTGGAGGCTGACACTTTCCTGGGCATGTGTCCTGTGTGAGATGGCTGGCATTTCAGCTGCAAGGACTGAGCTGTACTACAGTAGATAAAGTAGGTACATTGTAAGTCTGAACATTGTGAGGAAGATGATAGCATTAGGAGTGCGGAATTGGTTGGCTGCAAACAACTGCCATGGATGTATGGAAGAGGCAAAAGGACAGGCTCAGACATATCATTCAGGAGTTGAACATATGAGAGTTAGAAGAGATCCTTGTTTCTGTTCACCAAAAGACAAGAACACTTGAAGACCTGGCAAACACTCAATTTGAAAGAAGTGAAATATTAATGGAGTCAGGAGAGGGGTGTCCCCTGACACCACCATTAGCAGGCAAAGAGAGTTTTCCATTGGGAACCTGCCTTAAATTTGTCCTACATGTCTCTCTTTTTTGTTTGTTATTATGTATATCCTTTTCTGCTATGACATTATCATCAGAAAGTGATTTTCTGAGTTCTCAAAGCTATGCTAGGAAAATATCCACCTTGAGAGTGATGGGGACCCTTGAATTTGTAGCAAGTGAGACAGAAGTATGGGTGGCCTAAAAACCCCAAATTGGTATTAGTATTGTATATGAGGTTAGCCTCACATCTAAGTTGCCCAAGACCAGTGGTGTGTGGGCTAAAGCATAGTGGATAGCTTCAGAATTGTATTGCACTCCTGTATAATGTTGGGGGGAAAGAATAAAAATTCAGAATTTGTCATCCTGAAGTGGGTATCCAAGAGAACGAAAAACAAACAAACATAAGCCAACTAGACTCCCAGGAGAGCCGGCAACAACAGCACTGGTGAAAGGGACACCAGCTTCACCAAGATGCAACTGGTAGCCATTATTCCTAGTTCAGAGCTAAAAGGAGATGACAATGTAATCTCCATGGTAAAAACTGAACGACAGATTCTGGAAATGGTAGCAACTGGTATTGTGTCACAAAGAACAGAGTGGACATACTGTGACTTGCAGCAGTATGAAAGTGCAGCAAGGGAAGATGGACCTGCAGTAGTTATCTAGGAGTTATCTCTTTGCACATGTTTCTGATGGGGCAAGAGATAAGGACACCCAACCAGTGTGCCATTTAATAAACATTAATACACATAATCTAGAGGAGCAGGAAGGTGATATCAGCAGCCACAAGAGAAAGTAATTATTCTTTGCTCAATTAATAGTTGAGACAATCCTCATACTGTCTTAGCTGTATTTGGGTAAAGAAGCTGGGGACTCATGAGGAGGGTCTTAGTGACACCAAGGCTAATGTATCCTATTAGAATTTCCCAGTTCATCCTACGTAAAACTTACAGGCATTTCCTTAGGTAACTATATACTGAACAAAGGTAAAAACTCCCATTTTTCAAGAGATTTAAACATGGAGCCCTAGTTGCCATGATAGTCACAAACTGGAAATATCACCATGGCCACCTGTTAGAATAATGACTTAAGAAAGGGGGGTCAGTAAACTCATGAATTCATCCCTAACATTTCTGTCACACTGAGTCCACTGATTTCAAGAACGTTTCTCCCTCGGGTTATGTTTCCACTTTCTCAGTACTCATCTCAGGATGCATTCACTCTCTCAGTACACATATCAGGACGCATCTACTTAGAAACTGGGAGAAGATTTACAGTGGTTCCTTGGCTTATGAGGTAAGAACAGTTATTCTAAGAAAATGCAAATGAAAATTGAAATCTATATCTACAACACTTTCCCAAGACTGTATAATAAATCAAAACATTAAAACATTCACCAGAAAATTATATACATAAAATTGCAGCATTGTTCACAATAGCAAGAACCTGAAACCAACCTTGCTGTCTGTCAAAAGAGGACTGGGTTAAAAAAATGTGGTACATATACACGATGGAATACTATGCAGCCATAAAAAAGAACAAAATCATGAATTTCGCAGCAACCTGGATGGAACTAGAGTCTATAATACTGAGTGATCTCTCACAGAAACAAAGATCTGAGTGTCACATGTTCTCGCTCATATAGTAGACCTTGAACATCTATCATAATACTATAAGAAGAGGACTGACAGTGGTGGGAAACTATGGGGGGGTAGGGAGGGGAAGGGAGGTGGGACTAACAGTAGTCAATATCTATCTGGGGACGGGGAGACACCCCTTATTAACAAGAGTGCCTGCACGATGCACATTTGTATACCTAACCCTTAACTGTACCCCACAATTTTATAATAAAAAATATGTTTAAAAATAAATAAATAAATAATAAATTTTAAAAAATTAACACCATCCTCAAAAACTTAAGAATACAGGGTGGAGGATATTATATCTCTGTTTAACTCACTATTCTGGCATCTCCAGAATTTGTATGGATAATGACAGATGACACTGGACTACTGTAAACATCATCACTGGTGACCCCATTGACACTGCTGGGAGAGATCTTTTCTCCTTACTAGAGCAGCAAATAACACAAATTCAGGTACATAGAATGCAGTGTTCATCTGAAAAATACATTTTTTCTTTTTTTTCAGTATTGTTTTTATCATTCATATTTATTATTAATCATATTTATTTTAATAATATATTGAACATACAGATTAATCAGAAATAAATGGTAGAAAAAGATAAACAATAGGAAATTTGTTTTGTGATTCATATGTTTGTTGCTTGTACATCATCCTTGTTTTCTGTTTTATTGGTGGTTTTGATTTCAGTGCTATGAGCTGTTTGCTATACACTGGTAGTAGCACTTGTTTCCATGTCACTGCTCCAGTTTATAAAAGGAAATTTCTTCCATTTTGAGATTAAAGGATTTAATATTCCCAACTGTCATCCATGCATAGGATCCCTTGAACACAACTGTATACCACTGAATAAGAATAAATTGGATCCTGTGTTTTCCAAACTGGCTTTAGATAGTCTTGAAAGATCAGAAATCTTATTTATAACCTGAAAAACTCTGTATAATTCTTATAAATTTCAATGTGTTGGAATTTCAGTCTGGATTGTGAATTTTTTTGGATAATGTGGATTTATTCAATAACAATGGTCTTTCCCCTCTTAAGTTTCCAGATTATGTGAAGTAAATAATGATACCCTGTGTCACTGGATTTTCTATGAAATTTAGCAGATTTTCTCCTATTCTTTGGGTAGCTTCAAAGCAGTCTCTGAAAGCTAATAAGAAGACGGAGCAATAACAATCTGCATTAACATGGGAACAATAGCAATATTCATTCACAAGCCCTCCTCACCCCGTGTGTGTGTGTGTGTGTGTGTGTGTGTGTGTGTGTGTGTGTGTGTGTATGTGTGTGTATTTCTCCACTATTCTATTAGTGGAGAAATTACCTTCCTGGCAGAAATAATGGACTCTGATCTGCAGGAAGGACAGATGCTGTTACATGATGGGGCCACTAGAACACTTCTGCCACCAAGGTGACCCAATGGATCACCTCTTGGTGCTCTGTCACCCAAGTTGGATGAGGACAGCACAGCAAGTCCCCCATGGCCTGAGAAGGGTGTAGTAGCAAGAGGCTTCAAGGGATGCTTTTCCCTCCTTACCTCTGACTCCATGCACTGGGCTGCCCCTGTGTGGATGCCTCTTCACCAGAGTCAGACTCGGATGTTTCACCCCAGGCAACACTTCCACTCTGTGTTGTCCTCCTGCATGGGCTCTGTCACTCACTCTGAATCACTGACTACACTTAGACCCCTCATCATGCGCTTGGGTTCTGATATTCCACTCTGGACAACTGCACTCCTCCCAAAGCAGTAAGGGAATAGAAAAGAGAGATTTTACTGCTATTTCAAAACTCATGGAGGTTAACATGTTATTTTTTTTAGATTAGTGATGAAAAATCTTGGATTACATCAGTAAGAAAAAAACCAAGGAACTGATAATAAATTTGCTTTTGAAACTTTATGTGAACTCCAAAATATGCACCTCATTCAGATCTGGACCTTACCCTCATCTTCTCTTGCTCTTCCTCTTACTCCCTTGGATTCACCCACAGTGGCCTCCTCTCTGCTGTTCCCCAAACATGCTAAACTCTTCCTGCCTCAAGGCCTTTGCACCTGAAGTTGCTTCAGGCAGAACCTCTTTCCCAAGATCTCCTTACATTTCCCTCCCGCTCCTCATTCAGGTCTCATCTCGAATGTTATCTCCCCAGTGAGTTTTCCCCACTGAGCTAAGTCCAGGTCATTGCTCCTAGTTAGCATCAGAATTGACTTGCACTGCAATATAGCAGTGGGGTCAGGGATTCAAAAATACAGAGATGGGTGTTTTGGAATGTGCCTTTTATAGAATAAAAAACCTATCACAGACGGGATCCTCAGGGGGAGTGGTGAGCCCCACAGGGGTGACAGTGACACCAACCTCACTGAAATGCAAGTAAGTAATGGCCATTCTTCAGGTCAGAGCTCAAATTAGTGTGGAAACCATGGCCATCAGCCTCCTAAAAACTCCCTGAAAAGTCACTGACATGAGTCAGATTGCTTAATACCAAAAAGGCATACAAATTTTATGTAACATGTGTACACCAGAGGCTTCAGAATAATGACCCAACTTCCCAATGAGTTACAGAAACTTAAATACCATCTTGAGGTTACAGAAAGAATAGAGGTGTAAGGAAATAAAGTCAGTCAGGCTTTTTTGCCTGGCCAGAATAAGATAGTGCTCCCTTAGACCTTGGCCTACTGGAACTGGTGACTAAGCAAACTAATGTAACTTGTTAAGTATGACAGTGTGCTCATGATCTGACTGCATATCACTGTTGTGTAGGTCTGTTTAAAAGTAGACAGGGACAAACCTCAGTGCAGAGAGACCCTTCCCCATTTCCATGTAATAACAAGCCTCCATAATTACGATGAAAGAGTTGCTATGAACTTGCCTCCTTGGTTGTTCTCTGACCTGACCAAGTTTGATGTGAACCTGTCTGGAAGGAATTAAGCTCCTCTGGAACAGGCGCTTGCATTCTGGTGAAACAAGTTATGGGAGGGGAAAGAAGAGAAATTTTATTGAGGGACAACAAATGATTGGGAGAGTGAATGAATGGGAGAATTGGAGAATGATTTGCAAATAGTACTCTGTGGAAGATGAATGAATCTGAGAGACAGGCATTACTATTGTATTATTCTTATCTTTTAAGTTGGGGTCTCACTCTGTCACCTAGGCTGGAGTACAGTGACATAATCACAAAGATCACAGCTTGTGCAACCTCAACCTCCTGGGCTCAGGAAATCCTTCTAACTCAGAATCTCAAACTGCTGGGACTACAGACACGTACCACCACAATTGACTAATTTGTTTTACTTTTTGTAAGGATGAGGTTTTGCTATGCTGCCCACGCTGATCTTGAACTACTGGGCTCAAGCAATCCACCAGCATTGTCCTCCCAAAGTGTGGAATTACAGACATGCACCACTGTGCCTGGCTGAGACATACATTATTTTGTAATATGGTTCTTCCTCTCCTTTCCTGCAATGGATAATTTTAACAGGGAGAGAAGGAAGCTTTGGGAGGAAGTGAGAGTACATTGGGAGAGGGTCAGAGAGACCTGGAGGCAAAGTGCTATATTTGGGGGTGAATTCCTTGTACCCCTTCATTTCTCTGTCTGGACCTTCCCTAAAGTTTCACATATCTAAAGCTATATTGGTAGTTGTGAAAGGGAAAATTAAGTCAAAATCTGAAGGGCAAAATATTTCACTTGTCCTAGTCTTACTTTTTTATTTTTCAAAATTATTTTATTTCAGAAATGTGGGGTACAAATGAGGGTTAGGTACATACGTGATTATCATACAGGCAAAGTACCCTTATTGATGTTATGTGCCCCCCCACCGGCAGTTCCCACTACTGCCAATCACTTTCTTATGGTATTATGATAAATGTACAAGCTCCGCTTATGTGTGAGTACATGTGGTACTCAGATCTTTGTTTCTGTGACAAATCACTGAGTATAATAGACTCTAATTCCATCCAGGTTGCAGCAAAGTTTTTGTTTTTCTTTATGGCTATGTAGTATTCCATCATGCAAATGTACCACATTTTCTTTATCCAGTCCTCTTTTGATGGGAAATATGGTTGATTCCATGTTTTTGCTATTGTGAATAAAGCTGCAATAAACATGTATGTGCAGATATCTTTATTATAGAGTGATTTGAGTTTCTCTGGGTATATTCCCAGAAGGGGAATTGCTGGATTGTATGGAAGGTCAATTTTCATATTTTTTAGAAATCACCACACTGCTTTCCACAAACGTTGTATTAGTTTACATTCCCACCAACAATGTAAAAGTGTTCCCTTTTCCCCACATCCTCTCCACCATCTGTTGTTTTTTTAAGCTTCTGATGATGGTCACCCTGATTGGAGTTAGGTGGTATCTCACTGTGGTTTTAATTTGCATTTATTTGATGATTAGTGAGGCTGAGCATTTTTTCATGTATCTCTTTGTTGCTTGTATGTCTTCTTCTGAGAAGTGTCTATTCATACCTTTTGCCCATTTTTTAATAGGCTGTCCTTTTTTTTCTTTTCAGCATATTCGAGTTTCTTGTAGATCCTAGATGTTAGGCCTTTGTCAGGTATACAGTTGGTGAATATTTTTCCCACGCCATGGACTGTGTCCCTACTCTCTTCATGATTTCCTTTGCTTTGCAGAAGTTTTTCAGTTTGATGAGGTCCCACTTATCTATCTTATCTTTTATGGCATTTGCTTTTGGAGAGTTGGTCAGGACTTGGTTGCCTATTGCAATTTCCATAAGGGTGTTTCCTACATTTTCTTCTAGGATTTTTATATTTTGTAGTTTTACATCTAGGTCTTTGATCCATTTAGAGTTGATTTTTGTGTATGGCGATAAGTAGGGATCTTGTTTCAGTCTTCTGCATGTTGTCAGTGAGTTTTCCCAGCACCATTTACTGAATGGGTTCTCCTCTTCCCATTGTTTGTTGGTGGAGGTTTTGAGGTTTTACTTCTGAAATCTAAGGATGAGTTGGTTGAGGGTTTGAGGTTTTACTTCTGAAATCTCTATCCTGTTCCATTGGTATTTGCTTGTTCTGGTACCAATGCCAGGCTCTTTTGATTATTGTAGCTTTATAGTAGTGTTTGAAGTCTGGAAGTGTGATACCTCCCACTTTGTTTCTTTTGCTAAGGATTATTTTGGCTATTTATGGTCCTTTATATTTCCATATGAATTTCTGTATTGTCATTTCCAGGTCTGAGAATATTTATGTTGGTAATTTAATAGGTTTTCCGATAAATCTGCAGATTGCCTTGGGTAGGATGGACATCTTAACAATGTTAATTCTTTCAACTCCTGAGCAAGGAATATTTTTCCATTTGCTTGTGTCTTTTTGGATTTCTTTGAGCGGTGGTTTGCAGTTTTCATTGTAGAGGTTCTTCATTTCTTTGGTTAGCAAGATGCCAAAGTTTTTCTTTCTTTCTCTTTTTCCTGTGGCTGTTGTGAATGAGTTTGTGTTTATCTTTGGTGTATAGGAATGCAACTATCTTTTGCATGTTTGTTTTATACCCTGAGACTTCGCCAAATTTCTTCATCAGTACAAGAAGTTTTTTGACAGATTCTCGTGGGTTTTCAAGGTATTGGATCATGTCATCCACAAAGAGGGATAACCTAACATCCTCTTTTCCTATTTGAATACACTTTATTTCCTTCTCCTGTCTGATTCTTCTAGCTGGGGCTTCTAATGCAATGTTGAACAGGAGAGGTGAAAGTGGGCAGCCCTGTCTTGTTCCGGTTTTCAGGGCAAAAGCTTCTAATTTCTCTGTGTTTAGTAGTATGCTGGCGGTAGGTTTATCGTATATGACTCTACTATTTTGAGGCATGTTCCATCTATGCCTACATGTTCAAGGATTTTTATCAAGAAGAGATGCTGGATATTACCAAAATCTTTTTCTGCATGTAAATAAAATCATATGATCCCTGTTTTTACAAGATCATATGATTATATCTTATAATCATATGATGTATTTAATGATGTTTATGATCTTCTGGACATTCAACCAGTCCTGCATCCTGGGGGTGAAGCCTACTTGGTCATGGCAGATGATTTTTGATGTGTGTTGTTGGATCTGGTTTGCTAGAATCTTGTTGAGAATTTTTGCATCTGTGTTCGTCAAGGATACTAGCCTGTCTTTCTTTCTTGGATCTTTACCTGGTTTGGTATCAGTGTAATGTAAGTTTTATAAAATGATTTAGGGAGAGGTCCAGCTTTCTCAAGTGCCTGGATTGCTTTCAATAGGATTGGTATCAGATCCTCCTCCTTGTATATTTTGTAGAATTCTGCTGGAAACCCATCGGGAATAGGTTTTTTTCTTTTTAATGTTTTCATTTTTTATTTTTTTGGTGGGTAGTTTTCTTATGATGAAGTCAATTTCCTGGGTTGTTATTAGTCTATTTAGAATCTCAATTTCTTCCTTTTTCAAACTTTCAAGGCTGTGTGCTGTCAGAAATTCCTCCATTTCATGTAGTTTTTCGAGTTTGTTTCCATACAAGTGTACTTAATAATCTCTGAAAATCTTTTGTATTTCTTCAGCCAGTTGTGACTTCATTGTGTTTATTTGGGCTTTTTCTCTCTTTTTCTTGGTCAGTCTTTCTGAGGGTCCAGTCATCTTGCATATCCTTTCGAAGACCCAGCTTTTTGTTTTGTTGATTTTTCTATGATATTTTTGTCTTCTATGCCTGTATTTGGGCTTCTATTTTGGTAACCTGGATTCTTCTGCTGAAATTAGGGCTTTGGTGGACTTGTTTTTCCAGCTTCATTAGATGATTTGTTAGACTGTTAACTTGTGATCTTACAATTTTCTTCATATGTGTCCATAGAGATAAGAATTCCCTTCTTAGTACTGATTTCATGGCATCCCAGAGGTTTCAATAAGATGTTTCTTAATTTTCATTTGTTTCCAGGAATCTTTTAATTTCTTCTTTGATTTCCATGTTGATCCAGGAGTTGTTCTGCACCATACTGTTTAGTGTTCATGTCTTTGTGGGTTTTGGGGAAAACTTGTTGATGCTGATATTTATTTTAATTCCACTATGGACTGATAAGGTGCATGGCAGTATTTCAATGTCATGAAATTTGTTTATTCTTGATTTATGCAGAGGATGCAGTTGATCTTGGAGTATGTTCCATGAGGTATGAGTAGAATGTATAATCTGTGGTTGCTGGGTAGAGTGTTCTGTAGGTATCTATTAGGTCCATTTGGTCAACCATCAGATTGAGGTTCTGGATCTCCTTGTTGATTTTTTTGCCTCATTAATCTATCTAGGGTAGATAGTGGGGTATTAAAGTTCCCAGCTATGATAGAGTTAGAGTCAATATCTTTTTTAAGTTTACTTAGTAGTTGCTTCATAAAAGCTGGTGCTCCTGTGTTTGGTGCACATATATTTCAGATGGATATTTCTTGTTGATGAATTGAACTTTTTTTCATTATGTAGTATCCTGTATCTTTTTAAATTTTTGATAGCTTAAAGGTTATTTTGTCTGATATTAAGATTGTGACACCTGCTTTCTTTTGTGTTCCATTCACCTGAAAATTTGTTTTCCATCCTCTAACTTTGAGTCAGTAAGTGTCCCTTCTGGTGAGATGCGTCTTCTGAAGACAGTGTATTGTTGCATCGTGTTTCTTTATTCAGTTTTCTATTTTATGCCTTTTCAGTGGTGCATTTAGTTGATTTACATTCAGGCTAAGTTTTGAGATGTTAGAGTTTATCGCTTTCACGAGGTTCTTATAGATTTTGTTGTTATTTGTTTGCTTATTTGTTTGCTGGTTTTCTTTTGATTTTTGGATTGATTTATGTGTGTGATTTCAATTTTGCTGTTGCGATGCATGCTTTATTATTTCTTTGTTTTTTTTCATTCTTGGAAAGAATGTGGTTGTTCGTTTTTCTTTTTTCTGTGCTTAATACATTCTTAAGCATCTCTTGTAGAGCTGGTCTGGAGGCAGCATACACTCTTAGGGATTGAAGGTCTGGAAAGAATTTTAATTCTCCATCACTGATGAAGCTTAGCTTAGCTGGGTAAGAAGTTCTTGGTTGGAATTGCTTATCTTTGAATGTTTTGAAGATTGAACTCCATTCTCGTCTAACCTGCAGTGTTTCTGTAAATAAATCTGCTCTTATTCTGATTGGTCTTCTCCAGTAGGTAGTTTGATCTTTCTCTCTTCCCACCTTTACCATTTTTCTTTTATACCTATTTTGTGTAGTGAATTACTATATGTCTAGAAGTTGGTCTTCTTATTTGTTGCCTTGTAGAGGCTCTCTGTATCTCTCATTAGAATTGTTGCATCTCTGATGATGTGGGAAATTTTCTTGGATGATCTCTTGGAATGTTTGTTCCATGCTGCACTCATTCTCCTTATCTGCTTCAGGGATACCTATGAATTTTAGAGTCAGTCTCTTAATATAGTCATATATCTCCTGAAGGCCTTGTTCCATCTTTTTAAGTTTCCTTTCTATGTTTTTAACATATTGGGTTAGCTCCAGATTTGGGTCTTCAAGTTCTGAGATTCTTTCTTCTGCATGGTTAATTCTGCTCTCCATGCTTATCAGCATATTATTTATCTCATTTACTGTATTCTTTGTTGTTTGCATCTCAGTCATTAGTTCTTTCATGTTTTCATCTTTCTCTTTTTGCTTCTTTTTCTCTTTTTCATCCATTCCTTGCTCTCTGCATTTTTAGTCTGAGACTAGTCAGTCTTGGTGTTCTTCATTGTTTGAGATCTGAAGTCTGTATACTCATGGACATCTTCATTGAACTTTGTGTGGTGTCTTTTATTCCTCTTTGGTTTTTCTTCATTAGTGGTGGGTTTTTCTTTTTTCTTTACTTCCGTTACTCAGTGAGAAAGGAAATAGTTTTCACTTTTTTTGCTCAACCCCCCTATTCTCCCTTGAATAAAGCCTCTGGATTAGTTTGATTTTTGATGCCAGGTTTTTGAGTGGGGGAGCTATGTTACTCTTTTGCATATTTGAGATTTGAATGAGGTATGTTAGGGGTGGCTAAGATTCAAAAATTTTCTGATGATTGCAATGTTTGCTGATTGGTGTGTAGGCCTCCAGGAGTCTACTTCCCACCACATTGACATATGTCCATACAATGGACGCATCTGTATCTCCCCTGGGTACAAAATAACATGAAGGAAGGGAAAGGAGTTAATAAAGAGAGAACGTGGAGGGGATAGCAATGGAGAGAAGAAAGGAGAGAAGGGAAAAGATACAAACCAAGAAAGAGTGAGACAAGCAAAGAGAGAGAGTAAAAGAAAGATGGAGAGAATTCAAACCAAAACAGTAACAAAAACAAAACAAAAAACATCTTGGCTGTAGCTAAAAAGAAGAACACATTTTCAACTCTTTTAAAAACAGAGAAGGAAAAAAGGTGCAGATCTAAATGCCTCTAGGGGTTAAGAGATATTTTGGCTTTCCTTTTTTGTGTTGATTTCATAGGAAGCATGGTATATAGATAACTATGCTTTTAAAAAATAAAGAATAAATGAACTACTTTCCTCATTTACTTATTTACTTTTGCTTCAGAGTCTCACTCTTTCACCCAGGTTCGAGTGCAGTGGCATGATCAAGGTTCACCACAGACTCAACTTGGGACTACAGGAACACACCAACACAGTCAGCTAATTTTTTGACTTAAAAATGAAGTCTCACTACGTTGCTTAGGCTCATCTGGAACTCCGGAGCTGAAGAAATCCTTCTGTTTAGACTTCCCAAAGAGCCACTATGCCCAGCCTTTTAGAAAAACAAAGTCTTCAAATTAGCTGCAAGGTAGACCTAAATGCCCAAAGAGTTAAAACTTGTCTTGACTTTGCTTCAAAAATGTCAACAATCTGGCTGTGCTGAAAAAAAGAAAAAGAAAAAGAGATTTCTTCACCATTAGAAAGATGTGCAAAGTGGAAAAAAACCTCAGCTCCACATGTCTAAATGCTTAAAAGGGTTAATGGTGTCTTGACTTTATTGGTTGTTGTTCATTTGCAAGTGTCTTTTGGTAGCATGGTATATGCTTCTTAGGGCATATACCCAATAGTGGGATTGCTTGGTAGAATAGTAACTCTGATTTTGTTTTTGGAAAAATCCTCAACAACTTTCCACAGGGCCTGCAATAGATTCCTTTCCCACCAACAGTGTATGAGAGTTTCTGTGTCTTGCAACCTCTTCAACATCTATTGTTTTGTGACTTATTAAGCCATTCTGACTGGTGTGAGTGATATTTTATTTTGTTTTTTATTTGCATTTCTCTGATAGTTAACGATGTTGAGCATTTTTCATGTGTGTATTGGTTGCTTGTGCGTCAGTACAAATATTTCTGACAGACAAATCTGTGACTTCTATAAGAATCAGTCATCACTATTCTGAAAATAGATGTCTACTATTTTATTAAAGAAAGTTCTTATGTTCTACTGAACAATGTTGCTCCAGTTTTACACAACCACATTACCATTCCACTATTCAAAAGCAATATCATATATTTTCTTAAAGTAGATAGTGTGTGGTGAAACAACAAGGTGATTGTGCCGTAACTGCTAATGATAAATCTACCACAGGGTTTAACCACATTCTAATGAAAATAGATTCTGTCTTTGCTTTCTCCACTGATCACTCACTTGTCCCATCAAGAACCACTGACTGGATAGTTGCAATCTAAGTATTTGCTTCCAGAATGAATTCACCAACTCTGCCTGCTGGGAAAGTAAAATTTTCTTGAATCCACCATCAAATGTATTAATAAACAAATGTAAACTTACTGCCTGACTCTGTGGGGACTTTTCTCATGGTATGGACTCTGAGATGGGGAGAGGTTCAACTAGAGAGAGCCCAGGGGATCAGGAAGGAGATGGACATCGGCTGGGGTGAGGGGGATGCTGAGGGACTTCTGCCTGAATTGGATTTAGAAAAATGGGAGGGTTGAGTTTAGAGGGTGAAAGTAAAGCAACTTAGATCTTACATTCCAGGTTGGGGTAAAATCCACAGAAAGCACAGGGAGCTATCATGATCAGAAATAGCACCTTCAACTGTTTATTTTGCTCTTTAGGTGTTTGCTAATTACTTAGGAAGTAAAGCAAAATCTTTTCTCTTTTATAACCTCGTTGGAAAAGTGGATCAATCATACTAGAAAATTTTGTCTTTTTAACACCAAAAATATAGAATTCCACTTTTCTATCAGTAGAATTCTTGATACTAGGGGCTTTAAAAAACTTACACATTAACTTCTTTAATCTAGGCCCTCATGAACTAATATAAACAAAACTTTCTTACTTTGACAACTTTCTACTCTTACTCAAGCTTTGTCCAGTGCTTTTGGCTTCTTCATACTGGAACAAACTTCATCTACATTAACACAAAACTACTCTCTTAAGAAAATGTCGTGAGTGGATGATGATTTTCCCCATAGAAACTTCTATTTCACAAAGAGCATTAGAAGGTGGGTAATTATGATTTTCTTTTAAAGTCAGACATTTATGGGGAGATTCTTAAAATCTGGATGATTTCAAGAATATTCCACATATATAATAAACAATATGCATGAAAAAATAATATAATTTTTTAGAGAGAAGAAAAACATTTATGGACTGATGAGATACTGCATCATAAAGGAATGTGACTTTTTAATATCATGCTCCTGATGGCAAAGAAAAACCCAAACAAAATAAACAAGTAATTCCCTATCACATGTATTATGGCCAGTGATCTAAAAAGTCTAGGCTTTTTGCAGGTATCTCAATCATGTGTGTCAGTACGCATTGTGATTTGATGTGAATCACCTCCAACCCCTAGGAAACTGTAACGAGGTGCCCTGCAGCCTCATTGCAGCTGGAACAATGGAGTTATTATTCCTCCCTGCCAAGCTGAGCATTGTGTTCCTGTGTGTTTGCTCTAGAGTGATCCCAGGAACATTCCTGGATTTTCCTTTCTGGGCTCACATTCATGTGATCTCTCCAAAACAGTAGCAGCTCATCTGGGCATGTTACCGGGCTTGCAGGATCTGTATTGTGGTCCTCGACTCTTGTGTCCCATTGATAAAGAATGGAAAATGCAACACAAGCAATTTCAGGTGCAAGTGATAGTTTATTGAAGGCAAGGTATGCTCCATGTAGCAAGAAAAATAGAGCAGGATGTCTGAGAGGGAATTAGCCTCTAACTAACTGCAGGCGTTTATTTTTTTTTTCTTCTTGTTTTCTGATTTCTCTCCTGCCAATAGACCCTTTTCATAATGTGATAGACAGAACTTGGACGCTATCACCTTTTGGAATTGGTCGTGTGTGTTTCTCATGAACACTTAAGTGAAACGCACAGGTGGGGTGTGTTTAAAACCACAATGTCAATGAATGCTAATAACATGGCAATAACTCAAAGCTTATAAAAATACAATCTTAAACTTCCAGTATGCATTTGTGCAGGTCTGTAAAGTTTCTAGAGGGCAAAATTCTGCTGTAACCACAAGACAGAGGGACTTTGGGTGAAGATGAGCTGAGATTAGGTGGGCTGGGATGTGGTTAAAGACAAGGTGCCCTCAGGGACAGGCTCCTCCTGCTCATGTCTAACTGCTACCTAAGATTTTTTCCCTCCAGCAGTAGAGCCCTCGAAATCTTTTGAGAGAAAGGTTGAGGGTTATTCTTTTGTAATGACTTCCTGTTGAAAAGAGACATGGTTGGTGCTCAAGGACCCTCCTTGTTGGCTGTCAGAAGGGCTTCCCAAGAATAAGTGATGTCTGCCTTCTAGTAGACCCATGCAGATTGAATCTTTTCTCTTTGCAATGGCTTGGTACTCATAGTGGAAGACCATCTGGAGTTCAATAGCTTTACATGAGAAGAAATAAACTTAATTAATACATTTAGCAAGCAAGGCCTGAATATTAAAAGGAGGGTGATAGAAGTTAGGGGGCCGGCTCAAGAAGGGCAACAGTCATAGAATCGAGACCAAGTTTTGTTTGAAGAAAATCAGCCCTTAGTGGCTTGTTCTCAGAGACCCAAGGTTTATAAAGTTTCTTATGTGCTTCTATATTTGTCTTGATCTGTTAACCCAGAAAAAACATTCTCTCCCAAGCATGAGACAAATTCCCCCATGAACTGCAGGCATTATATCAAAATCTCTGCAATCTTGAAGAAGCGCAGCTGCAAGAGAGTAGAGTTGTCATTGTAACTCTGTTATATCTTGAGCAGTTAACTCTATTTCTTGAACTAATTCTAGAGACAAGACATGGTAAATTGAGGCAATAATACATTGGCTATTTCCATGGCGGCACCCATAATGATGTCAAACCCGACAAGGAAAATAAATAGCTGAATGTGATGGTATGAATAAGGGTAAGGGTAAGGAGCCATCACACAGGGCAATGAAAAGGTTAGGATCCAGTCTGTAATCCCGCGCCTTTGGGAGGCTGAGGTGAGTGGATTGCTTGAGCCCGTGGGTTCGAGACCCTCCTGGGCAGTGAGACCTCATCTCTACAATAAATCAAAAAAATCAGCCGGGCATGGTAGTGCGTGCCTGTAATTCCGGCTGCTCGGAAGGCTGAGGCGGAAGGATCGCTGAAGCCCAGCAGGCGAGGCTGCGGTGGCCAGAAGCGGCCACTGCACTCCAGTCTGGGGGACCGAGTGAGACTCCAACTCAAAAAAAAAAAAAAAGAAAAGAAAAGGTTAGGATCATCATTTGCAAAGGTAGATGTTTCTGTCCATTAGCAGGGAGACAAAGACGGGCTTGTGTCCCACATAAAAAATAAGTCCCATGTTAGATAAACAAGAATGTATGTGGAGGGAGGCTAAGTTGGTTCCAAAGAATGGCCAATATACTTTCTCATTACCTAAAATGTGATCATCTGCAGTTAAGTAGCGGCTGCAAGGGAATCTAAACATGAGGAATAGACTGGGTAGGAGGCTAGGTTTTATTTTCCCAAAAAAAGCATACATCTAGTGGAGAGATAGAAAGAGAGAGAGAGAGAGAGAGAGAGAGAGAGAGAGAGAGAGAGAGAGAGAGAGAGAGAGATCGAGTGAGCAAGAGCAAGAGAGAGAGAGAGAGAGAGATTTCAAAGGAGAATTATTAAAAGCTTAGAATTCTCGGCACTGTTTTATTGGCTTGGCTGGTACCATGGATTGTTCCAAACACAGGTGGGGCATTTGGCGCAAAATTAGAATTATACTTTGGGACAAATGGCCCAGAAGTGATAATATTTGGGAGGTGGAAAACCTTACTTGATATCTAGAACCCATAGTAAAAGTAAAAAATGTTTGACAGTCATCTTTAATGGTGAACATTACACTATAACAACTAAGTGCCAGAGAGTTCACAAAAGTTCCAGAACTCCTAGCAACAGTGACACACACAGGAGGTTGGCCAATGAAGGTAACAGAGAAAAACAACGTACCCAAAATAGCAGGGGTATGTCTGAGGAATTCTTGAAAAGTCTGCCTGTGAGATGTTTTAAAATTTTAGGGGGAATAATTTGTAGAGAACAGTTCCAACAATAGGTAAAACTGAGATGGCATGAAGTAAATGCCCATTCCTATTTTGTGGTTGGGTGGGCCATCTCTGCCTCAAATAGGGAAGAAACCACACATAGCCAACAATCTGAAACATAAGAGGAGTTAGCAGATTTTAATAATTGTTGTGTTACCCAAACATGTTTTTTAAGAAATGATTTTGAACCATGTGGACATATGGAAGTAATTAATGTTAAATATGTGAATAAAACAATAAAGCATTTAATTGCATAGTATTAACAAAAATATAACAAATATTAAAATAATGAAAGTAACAGGAAATTACATCTGTGTTGCATAAAAGAACTATTATCACATAAATCCTTATTGTAAGGAAAGTTATAAGGCTAACTATAGTAAGCCAATAAGGCATTACTTGCCTTTTCCTCCTGTTTTGCTTGAAAAGAAGTCTGAGTCCTTCTAGGGGCTTACAGGTATAAATCTCACTATCTAGTTTCTTGAATTAGATGCACTGAGTTTGCAGCTTTCCATGGTTTTACTCGAGAATGATGAATCCAGCTGGTGATTCCTAGAACCTTTATGACAACTGGGGAGGACAAAAAACAGGGTAAAGCCCCTTCCAGAGTGGAGTTAATTGTTATCCAGGGGACCTGTCCTTCCAGGTTTTAAATAAGACCAAGGTTCCGGGTTGGTATAAGGGTTCCCGGGAATCTCTTGAGGGTCTGGTAAAATTTTGAGTCCATATTGTTGAAGAGCCTGTTGAAATTCAGGCTTAAAGTGGTAGCATAACTTTTTTTTCTTCTTGATTTTATTTTAAAGATGTGGGATCCAAATCAGGATTAGGTATATAAGTGGTCTACATACAGGTGAAGTTTTGGCCTCCCACTGATCCTCACTTATCCTGGATTAGGTTCAGGTATGCTTAGTGATGTTATGTGTCTCCCCCTACCCTGGCAGCGTTTCACTACTTCTGATCCACTTCTTGCAGTATTGTGCTAAATGTTCAGGACCCACTTGTGAGTGAGAACATGTGTTATTCAGTTCTTTGTTGCCGTGATATATCACTGAGTATGATAGACTCTAAATCCATCCAAGTTGCCGAGAAGTTCATAATTTTGTCCTTTATGACTGTGTAATATTCCATTGGGTGTATGTACCACATTTCCCTTCACCCGGTGGTAGCATAACTTTTAAAAGCTTGCGAACTTAATCAGTGAGAGGGTCTTTAATGAAGAAGGGCCTATTGTAAGTCATTTAAAATGGGCTAAGAAGGAGGGAGTCCTTTGGGGGTTGTTCTTACTCATAATAAGGCAATAGGTAGGACCTCCCTCCAAGTCATGGAGGTTTTCTGACAGGTATTTCTTAGATAGTCCTCAAGGTTTTGGCTTGCCCTTTCTACTTTTTCTGAGGATTAAGGCTTCCAGGAGGAATGTAAATAACATTTAATTCCTAGAGATTTTGCTGTTAATGGTGCCACCTGGGAGACGAATGAGGGCCTATTGTCACTTTGCAGTGATTGGGTCAGTCCGAATCAAGGAGTTGTTTCCTGGAATATGCCATGTTGAGGCCCTTCAGTGTGAGTAGAGAAAACTTCAACCCATCCTGTGAAGGAATCAATAAATTCATATCCTGGATACCTGTCCCCCTCATGGTGTAAATCCTCCAGGTCCCAGTGAGAGCCTCTCTGCATAAGCGAGGCTGTCCCAGAAACTGGAGCAGGACCATCTAGGTCACCTGCTGTCCAATTTTTCCTCCATGATCCTGTTTAAGGGTGAACAAAAGCTAAAAGGTAGGCTATAAAGGGATGCAGAAAAATGTATACTTCAGATTCAAAACTGAAAACCATTGAGTGTCTGGAAGAATAGGCCCAAGAATTATATAGGGGTTTAGAACTATGGGATGTAGAGGTGCTACAGCCTCATTAATAGCCCTTAGATTATAGGCCAACCTGTATTCCCATTTGGCTTTTTTATAGGAAGAATAGGGATGTTGCATGGGAAGTTACAAGGGACTAGCAGGTCATGCTTGATAAATTTGTCAATACAGGTTTGAAGGTCAGCCCAAGCTTCTGGCAGAATAGGATATTGTTACCTATGAGGAAAGAAAGTAGGGACCTTTAATTTGACTATGACTAGCATTGTCATTCATGCTGGATCAGGGATGCCATTGACCCAGACTCTAGGATTAACCTGGAGGTCACTAGGAACACAAGGAGTTTTTTCTGGCTTTGTTTCAGTGAGAACCATCATGAGAGGAAAAATAAGCAATTGTTTCCATCCCCAGCCTATACAAGTTTCCAACTTGAATAACACATCTCTTCCCAGCAAAGGATTAGGATATTCAGCCATTACTAGAGATGAGTGGGAAGAAAGAGTGCCCTCTCCAAAGGCCCCATGAGGAAATGGGGGAGAGAATCACCTGGTTACTGGGATTTCATTCACCCCACGACTTGACAAGAATTTGAGGAAAGAAATTGGGAGAAAGAGTCTAATACAGAATAGGAGGTTTCTGAATCTCAAAGGAAGTTTATGGTTTTGCCTGCCACTTCCAAGGCAGCCATAGGCTCTGTCCCTTCAATAGCGATTGTCTGATGGGGAACCAGCTGGAGCCTCCCCAGTTTACTGACAACAGATTTTGGGTTTGCAACCCAAAGTTCCTTCAACTCTCAGGGAAGTCTGCCTTCCAGTGGCCAAACTTCCCACAGTTAGGGCATGGAGTTGGAGAAGGAGTCTTATACTTGGGACATTCCTTTTTTCAGTAACGAGGCTGCCCACAGTCGTAGTATTTACCTAGTAGAGTCAGTCTGGTGCCTTTTGGGACTTCCATGGGTCACTAGGAAACGGCAAATAAGTCTGCAAAGCAACCCGTAGTTGTGCTGGTAATACCTGTGTTTTTCCTCCTCCTGTTCTCCTTTAGCCAATTTGTTTTTTCCTTTGCTTCCCTATGTGTGACAACATATAGACATGGGGACAGTGAAGAGTTTATCTAAGAAAACCTCTGGTTTATGGATTAGCTTTTGCAACTTTTTGTTTAGTTTAGTTTTGCTTTTCTTTTTAAAATTTTTTATTTTAAATATGTAGGGTACAATTCAGGGGTAGGTATACAAATGTTCCTTAGGCAGTTATCCTTGTTGATGAGGTGTGCCCCCTCTCCCCTGGCAGTTTCCCACTACTGCCAATTCCATCCACACCTTCTCCTGGAAGTTTTCCAGTACTGCCAATCCCTTCCTTATAGTACTATGATAGTTGTTCAAAGTTTGCTTATGAGTGAGAACATGTGATACATGGATTTCTGTTTCTGTGAATGATCACCCAGTATTATAGCCTCTAAGTTCATCCAAGTTGCTGTGAAGTTAACAGTTTTTCCTTCTTTATGGTTGCATAATATTCCATCATGTATAGTTTATTTTTTAAAGTCTGAGGCCAACTGCATGAGAACCCAGTCTTTAGGGATTAATTTTCTCTCATAGGAATTAGGTTCTGCATTGATGTGTTTGGCCAAAGCCTTCCTCAGGAGCTAATAAGCACCACTGATGCATGGAAAAGAGAAAAGTACAGGCTCAGACTGATCACTCAGTAATTTTAAAAAGTGTGAGACTTTGAATGGATGTTCATCTTTTGCATCCAAAGTACACAAAAAGCTGGAGACACAGGACTTAATTGTGAGGAGACAAAACCTCAGTGGAGCTCTCAATCTTGGCAAACTTTCTTGCTTACATCAGAGGAGTGGGATCCCAAGACTAGGGGTGGGGTGATCTAGTCCTAAATAGATGCACTTGAGAACCTTGAGTTCAAATTCCCTGGACCTACACAAGACCCACTCTTCTTGTTGGAAAATAAAGCTTAGGATAAATGAATGCCACATTCAGTGAAGAAGAGACACCAGAACTGCAGATGTGGAACAAGGGACTAAAACATTCACAGAAGTTTCCATCTTGGAACAGGTCTTTTATGTAAGAAAACCCTTCAGCCAACTTAGATTCTCAAGAGGGTCAGGAAGCACAGCACGGTGAAAAGGACACCAGCTGCACTGCAATCCAAGCGATGCCTGTCCTGCATAGACCACATCTGAAAAAAAAGAGATGATGCTGACTTCAGTACTCTACAACACCAAGGCACATGGACACCCTTGTTAATCCCCAACCTGCTTGGAAGGAACCTGTAACCATTTATTTGGGTAACTGTACACTAGGGAAAGAAGAACACTCAGATCATTCAAGAGCTGTTGAACGTGGGGTCCCAGTGGGCATGAAACCCAGGGATTCAAAGCACAGCCAAATCCTGTGCTAGAGTAAACCCAGTTGGGGTTCAGGAAATAAGTTTCTTACCACCTATGTTTCACACAGGACCCACTGGATCCATGGAGACACCAAGGGTCATTTCCCCAAATTCAGATATGTAAGAGTGAATATGTTTAGCATTTGGAAGAATCATCTCAGTGGTTCTTTGTCTTGTGAGGATTTTTCCTATTAAAATAGAAAAATCAAAATCAAAATATCTAAATCTATCTGCCCTTATCCTCAACAATTAAAAAATCAACAAAAGCAAATCTCAATTCTAGAGCAAAAATAATGGAGGTAAGACTTTTAAATACAGGGCTGATGGTCCCATAGCATACCCTTTTAATTTACTGATCTCACACTTCCACAATCCAGATGAATAATGACAGATACAATAGATACTGCAAGCATCCAACAATAATAGCTGCTGTGCCAGACATTTTATCTTTACTAGAGCAGTTAATATGATATCTTCAGGTTTATGAAATGCAGTGTCCATCTGGAAGATTATTTTCAAACTCATCATTAAAATGGGTGCGATGGCTAATTTAAGAGTCAAATTGCCAGAATTAAGGGATATCTGGAAGCCTGATATGGATTATTTCTGGGTGTGCCTGTGAGGGAGTTTACAGAGGAAATTAGCATGTGAGTATGAGTGAAAAAGATGGAAAAATCCCACACTCAATGTGGTCAGGCACCATGCAACGCTTTTGGAGTTAGAGAGAACAAAATCAGAAAAAAAGGCAGATGTGTAGATCTAGCTGCTGGAGTTATGGTACGCTTTTTCTCTCCAGGCCTTGGAAAACAGAACTCCAGGCTCCAATAACTTACATCAGTGGTCCCTGAGATCTCAGGTCTTCAATTTCAGACTGAATTGCATCATTGGCTTCCTTAGTTCTGAGGCCTTGGACTTGAACTGAGCCACACTGCCAGTATCCCAGGGCCTCCAGCTTGGAGACAGCATCTCTTGAAACTTCTTCGACTTCTTGAAACTTCTTGGACTCCATAATTGTGAAAAAAATTTCCCTAATAAATTCCTTTTTATATATCCATATCTATATCTATATAGATAGATGTCCTATTGGTTCTGTATCTCTAAACAACACTGACTAATGAATCAGCAACAGTTTGCATTTACATGGGAGCAGCAGCAGAATGCATTCCTGATTGTTCTTTCTTAGTGCACCCCTAAGGATCTGGACCACCTGGACATTCTGTAGAACATCACACTGATCCGTGCTCCAAAGGATAGAATTAGGTACATTAGGCTAACATTATTGATGACAATGACATAAGTGAAGACAAAGACATTCACTGATGAGAATGACACCAATGACAGAATTAGCTCCAGTTGTGAGCAGTTTAAAGCAAAGTGAGAGAGTTCCATGGAGTGCAGGGATATCTATATCTGTGACCATTTGAGGATCTGCTACATCTGTGAAATAGCCTCTAATACTTAGAAGGATAAAAGGTGCTTTGTGTGGCCTCTGCCAAGACCCAATAAAAACATTAGAATAGAAGACTCTTAAGGCTCTGGGGCATGGCCACACCCTTTTCAACAACAATAACAAAAAGCTCCAGATGTGATTCTAAGCCCTGGACAAATAGAGTTACTAACAAGGAACATAAAGTGGCCAAATTGACCAGGACTGAGTACATGATCTTGGTTTGATTAAACTCAAGGTCATAGATCTAAGGTTAAAGAGGGAAGAGCAGCATCCATCATAAAACGGTAGGGGGATACAACAAAGACAGGTGGTCTTAACTGTCACTGAGCCTAGCAGGCCACCTGTCCCCTGTGGACTCTGATAGTTCTTTCCTCTGTACCTTGATAGCTGTTCCTGCGAATTCATTGGCTGTTCACTCTGAGCAGCCAGCAAAGAACAAAAAGGGTCCCCACACTCTCAATTGATTCCAGCCCTTGGTCCCTTCCACATTTGCCACTCCCCATTCCCTGGCATGAGACTTCTATGTAGCCCATCAGGAGCTCTGTAACTTCACTTACAAGTAAATTCCCTGGCTAAATTGTCAACTCACTTGAGATAGGTATTGGAGTGAAAGACAGAGTTTTCTGCACTTTGGGTGGCCGAGGTGAGAGGATTGCCTAAACCCACGGGTTCGAGAACAGCCCAGGCAACTTAATGAGACCTCATCTCTACAATAAAAAAAAGTAGCCAGGCATGGTGGTGCATGCCTGTAGCTCCAGCTGCTTGGGAGGCTGAGGTGGAAGAATTGCCTGAGTCCAGCAGACCGAGGCTGCAGTGGCAGGGAGAGTGCCACTACCCTGCAGCCTGAGTGACAGAGTGAGACTGAAAGTAAAAAAAAAAAAAGACAAAAAAAGACTGAATTTTACTTTTCTACAGTGCTCACAAGAGATGCTGAAAATGTCAGAGCCAGACTATGCTCTAAAAGCAAGTTGTGCCTCTCAACCAAATTGAATGTGGACACTCAATTTCATCACTCACTCTAAAAACTGCTCACCTTAGACTTTGGTTCCTGCCACCGCCCTGCTCTGCATTCACTATCTTCACTCAGAACACAGTCTTATAATTCTTTCTAGTCTGACTCCTCTGAGTTCAGACTCCTTTCCTGCCTTAAATCCCCAAATGCCATCAGCTCAAGCCTCTGTGTCCATAGTACTTTGTTTTTCTCCCAAGTATTCTTGCTGTCTAGCCTTCCGTACCTACTGGATTCTGTTTTCTCAGTCCCCTGTGTCTCTGTGCTATGTCCCAGTGGATCAGGATGTCAGGTGACCCCTTCTCATTCCAATGTCAGGGCATTAATCTGTGTTCTCAAAAATCTTATCCTCCTCACATGACCACACCTCCCCGCTCACACCCATACAAGTTGGAAGAATGGCACACTCAACTTCACCCACAAACTCAGTTGCTCTTTCTTCAACAGGTAGGTTGACTTCCCACGCAGAGTCTTCAGCCTCTTCCCGGTCCCCTACCCAAATAAAGTCCTCATCCAGCCCATCTAGATCTCCTTAATCTCAAATCACACAACACCTTAAATTCCAACTCAAATCTGACAGTTTCTCCTGCCAATCAGTCTTCTCAGACCCCATTATCCAAGCCACACCTCACTGCCCATGTTTGGTTTCAACAGCAAACCAGACAAGACCCAATGTGAGTAGGCACTCAAACAAGACCACGCAAATGAGAAATTCTATTTCTTTCTTTCTTTCTTTCCTTCTTTCTTTCTTTCTTTCTTTTTTATAATCAATATTTTTTAGTATGATATTGTGGGGTACAGTTAAGGGTTAGGTATACAAATATACTTTGTTCAGCCACCCTTGTTGATAAGAGGTGTGTCCCCATCCCCAAATAGATATTGACTACCATTAATCCCATCTCCCTTCCCCTCCACCCCCATAGTTTCCCACCACTATCAGTCATTTTTTAATGGTAATACATTGGATGATCAAGGTCCACTATATGAGTAAGAACATGTGATACTCAAATCTTTGTTTCTGTGAGAGGCCACTCAGTATTATAGACTCTAGTTCCATCTAGGTTGCTGTGAAATTCATGATTTTGTTCTTTTTTATGGCTGAGTAGTATTCCATCGTGTATACGTACCACATTTTGTTAATCCAGTCCTGTTTTGATGGGTAGCATGGTTGCTTCCAGGTTCTTGCTATTGTGAACAATGCTGCGATAAACATACATGTGCGGGTATCTTTTTATAGAGAGATTTGAGTTCTTCAGGGTATATTCCCAATAGGGGGATTGCAGGGTCATATGGGAGGTTGATATTTAGAGCTTTTAGGAATCGCCAACTGCTTTCCACAGATGTTGCACTAGTTTACACTCCCACCAACAGTGTAGAAGTGTTCCTTTTTCGTCACACCCTCTCCAGCAACTGTTTTTTTTTTTTTTTTTTTTGGTGTTATTCTGACTGGAGTTAGGTGGTATCTCAGTGTGGTTTTGATTTGCATCTCCCTGATGATTAGTGAGGTTGAACATTTCTTCATGTGTCTGTTGGTTGCTCGGATGTCTTCTTTTGAGAAGTGCCTGTTCATATCTTTTGCCCATTTTATACTGGGGTTGTTTGTTTTTTTCTTTTCAGCACCTTTGAGTTCCTTGTGGATCCAGGATGTTAAGCCTTTGTCAGACCTAGAGTTGGCAAATACTTTTTCCCAGTCTGTAGGCTGTCTCCCTGTTCTCTTGATTGTTTCTTTGGCTTTGCAGAAGCTTGCCAATTTAATGAGGTCCCACTTGTCTATCTAATCTCTTATGGCCTGTGGGTTTTGGGTTTTGTTCAGGAATTGGATGCCAGTTCCTATTTCCATGAGGGTATGTCCTTCATTTTCTAAGGTTCATATGGTATGAGGTTTTACATTTAGGTCTCTGATCCATTTAGAGTTAATTTTTGTGTATGTGGATAGATAGGGGTCCTATTTCAATCTTCGACATGTGGTCAGCCAGTTTTACCAGCACCATTTACAGAATAGGTTCTCCTCTCCCCAGTGGTAGGTGATGGAGGCTTTGTCGAAGATGAGTTGTTTGAGAAATTGAGGTTTTGCTTCTGGAATCTCAATTCGATTCCATTGGTCTATATGACTGTTCTTATACCAATACCAAGCTGTTTTGATGATTGTAGCTTTATAGTAAAGTTTAAAGTCTGATAATGTGATACCACCTGCTTTGTTGTGTGTGTGTTTTTTTTTTTTTTTTTGCTGAGGATTGTTCTGGCTATTCTTGATCGTTTGTTTTTCCATATGAATTCCTGTGTTGTTTTTTCTACGTCTGAAAAGAATGTTGCTGGTAATTTGATGGGTATTGCATTAAATCTGTAGATTGCCTTAGGTAGGAAGGACATCTTCACAATGTTGATTCTTTGAATCCATGAGCATGGGATATTTTTCCACTTGTTTGTGTCATCTCACATTTCTTTGAGCAGTGTGTTATAGTTTTCATTGTAAAGGTCTTTCATGTTTCTGGTTAGGAAGATGCCAAGGTATTCCATTTTTTGTGTGTGTGGCTATTGTGAATGGAATTGTGGTTTTTATTTGGGTTTCTGTCTGTTTATTTTTGGTGTAAAGAAATGTGATTGTCTTTTTACACATTTATTTTATATCCTGAGACTTTGCCAATGGCCTTTATAAGTGTAAGGAGGTTTTTGACAGATTCTCTTGGGTTTTCAAGGTACACAATCATGTCATCTGCAAAGAGAGATAACTTGACTTCCTCTTTTCCTATTTGGATACCCCTGATTGCCTTATCTTCTGATTGCTCTAGCACAGACTTCCAATACTATATTGATCAAGAGAGGTGAGAGTGAGCATCCTTATCTTGTTCCAGTTTTCAGGGGAAATGGTTCCAGTTTTTGACGTTTAGGAGTATGCTGGCTGTAGGTTTTTCTCATAGATGGCTTTTACTAATTTTAGATATGTTCCCAGTATGCCTAGATGTTCGAGGGTTTTTATCAAGAAGGGGTGCTGCATTTTATCAAAAGTTTTTTTGGCATCTAATGATATAATCCTGTGGTTTTTGTTTTGACATCTGTTGATGTATTTAATTACAGTTATGGTTTACGAATGTTGAACCAGCCTTGCATCCCAAGGATGAAGCCTACTTGGTCATGATGGATGATTTTTCAGATGTGTTGTTGAATCTGTCTTGCTAGGATCTTGTTGAGAATTTTAGCATCTATGAATATCAAACATATTGGCCTGTAGTTCTCTTTCTTTGTTGGGTCTTTACTTGGCTTGGGAATCAAAGTGATGGTAGCTTCGTAAAATGATTTGGGGAGAGTTCCATCTTTTTCAACTGCCTGGAATACCTTCAGTGGGATTGGTATCAGCTCCTCCTTAAATGTCTTGTAGAATTCTGCTGGAAAGCCATCTGAACCAGGGCTCTCTTTTTGTAGGTAGTTTTCTTATTATGAAGTCAACTTCCTTGATTGTTATTGGTCTATTTAGGGTCTCAATTTCTTCTTGTTTCAGCCTAGGCAGGTTGTGTATGACAAAAGTCTTCCATTTCCTTAGGGTTTTCAAGTTTATTTCCATACAAGTGTACATACTAGCCTCTAATGATCTTTTGTATTTCTTCAGGGTCAGATGTGACTTCATCTTTGGTGATTCTGATTGTGCTTATTTGGTTTTTTCTCTCTTTTTCTTGGTCAGTATAGCTAGGAGACCATCGATCTTATTTAGCCTTTCGAAGAACTAGCTTTTTCTTTCATTGTTTTTTTGTATTATCTTTTTGTCTTTTATGTCCTGGATTTGAGCTTTTATTTTGGTGATCTGGATTCTTCTGCTGAAATTAGGGTTTTTGTGGTCTTGCTTTTCCAGCTTCCTTAGGTGGCTTGTTAGGCTGTTAATATGTGATTCTTCCATTTTCTCCATCTGCGTTTGTAGGAATATAAATTCCCCTCTTACTACAGCTTTCGTAGCGTCCCAGAGATTTCCGTAAGATGTTTCTTCATTTTCCTTTGTTTCCAGGTGTTTTTTGATTTCTGTTTTGATTTCTTCATTGACCCAGGAGTTGTTTAGCATCATGCTGTTTAGTGTCCAAGTCTTTGTGGGTCTTAGGGGGACCTTGCGAGTGTTAATGTTCATTTTTATTCCACTGTGGTCTGAGAAGGTGCATGGTAAAATTTTGGTCCTTTTAAATTTGCTTATGCTAGATAAATGGCCAAGTATGTGGTTGATCTTAGACTATGTTCCATGCGGTGATGAGTAGAATGTGTATTCTGTGGTCTTTGGATGGAGTGTTCTGCGGGTATCAATTAAGTCCATTTGCTCCAGAGTCACATTGAGGTTCTGGATTTCCTTGCTGATTTTTTGTCCTGATGATCTGTCTAGGGTTGTGAGTGGGGTATTAAAGTCCCCAGTTATGATGGTGTTAGAGTCAATACCTTTCTTTAGTGTTCCTAGAAGCTGCTTTATGAAAGTTGGCACTCCTATGTTGGATGCATACATGTTTAGGATAGATATTTCTTATTGATGGAGTGAAACTATTATCATTATGTAGTGGCCCTATGTATCTTTTAAAAATTTTGATAGTTTAAATGGTTTTTTGTCTGAAAATAGGGTTGTGACTCCTCCTTTCTTTTGTGTTCCATTCACCTGAAAATTTGTTTCCCATCCTCTGAGTTTGTGCGTGTCCTTTCTAGTGAGAAGGGTCTCTTGAAGCCAGTATACTGTTGCCTGGTGATATTTTATCCATTTAGCCATTCTATGTCTTTTCAGTGGTGCATTTAGTCCATTCACATTCAGGCTAAGTATTGAAATGTGAGAGTTCATTCCTATCATAGAGTTCATATTGAGTTGTTGTTATTCCACTTGGTTTTTTGTCTTTCTTTTGGTTTTGGGGTGGTTCATGTGTATTTTATTCTTTTTTCTGTACTTTTGTGAAGAACGTTGTTCTTTTTCCCTTTTCTTCTGTGTTTAGTACTTTTTGGTTTTTTATCAGTATTTTTTATTATGATGTTGAGGGGTACAGTTAAGGGTTAGGTATACAAATATGTTTCATTCAGGCACCCTGTTGATAAGAGGTGTTTCCCCATCCCCAGACAGATATTTGCTACCGTTAATCCCATCTCCATGCCCCCCCATTGTTTCCCACTACTGTCAGTCAATTCCTTATAGTATTACATTGGATATTCAAGGCCCATTATATGAGTGAGAACATGTGATACTCAGATCTTTGTTTCTGTGAGAGGTCATTCAGTATTATAGACTCTAGTTCCATCCAGGTTGCTGTGAAATTCATGATTTTGTTCTTTTCATGGCTGCATAGTATTCCATTGTGTATATGTACCACATTTTTTTAATCCAGTCCTCTTTTGATGGGCAGCATGGTTGGTTCCAGGTTCTTGCTATTGTGAACAATACTGCAATAAACATACGTGTGCAGGTATCTTTCTTATAGACTGACTTGAGTTCTTCAGGATATATTCCAAGTAGGGGAATTGCAGAGTCATATGGGAGATTGATATTTAGAGATTTTAGGAATTGCCACATTGCTTTCCACAAGGTTGCACTAGTTTACACTCCCACCAACAGTGTAGAAGTGTTCCATTTTCATCACACCCTCTCCAGCAGCTGTTATTTTTTGAGTTGTTGATAATTGCCATTCTGACTGGAGTTATGTGGTATCTCAGTGTGGTTTTGATTTGCATCTCCATGATGATTAGTGAGAATGTACATTTCTTCATGTGTCTGTTGGCTGCTTGGATGTTTTCCTTTGTGACATGTCTCTTCGAATCTTTTGCCCATTTTATAATGGGGTTTGTTTGCTTTTTTCTTTTCAGCACGTTTGAGTTCCTTGTAGATCCAAGATTTTAAGCCTTTGTCAGACCTGGTGTTGGCAAATAGTTTTTCCCAGTCCGTTGTCTGTCTCCCTACACTCTTGATGGTTTTTGGCTTTGCAGAAGCTTGTCAGTTTAATAAGGTCCCACTTGTCTATCTTCTCTCTTATGACCTGTGGGTTTTGGGTTTTGTTCAGGTATTGGACGCCAGTTCCGATTTCTATGAGGGTATGTCCGTCATTTTCTAAGGTTCTTATGGTTTGAGGTTTTACATTTAGGTCTCTGATCCATTTAGAGATAATTTTTGTGCATGGGGATAGATAGGGGTCCTGTTTCAATCTCCTGCATGTGGTCAGCAAGTTTTCCCAGCACCATTTACAGAATAGGTTCTCCTCTCCCCAGTGGTAGGTGGTGGAGGCTTTGTCGAAGATGAGTTGTTTGAGAAATTGAGGTTTTGCTTCTGGAGTCTCAATTCTATTCCATTGGTCTATATGACTGTTCTTATACCAATACCAAGGTGTTTTGATGATTGTAGCTTTAAAGTAATGTTTGAAGTCTGGTAATGTGATACCACCTGCTTTGTATTTTTGTTTTTGTTTTTTGCTTAGGATTGTTCTGGCTATTCTTGGTTGTTTGTTTTTCCATATGAATTCCTGTGTTTTTTTTTTCTAGATCTGAGAAGAATGTTGCTGGTAATTTGATGGGTATTGCATTAAATCTGAAGATTGCCTCAGGTAGGATGGACATCTTCACAATGTTGATTCTTCCAATCCATGAGCATGGGATATTTTTCCGCTTGTTTGTGTCATCTTAGATTTCTTTGAGCAGTGTTTTGTAGTTTTCATTGTAAAGGTCTTTAACATCTCTGGTTAGGAAGATACCAAGATATTTCATTTTTTTGTGGCTATTGTGAATGGAATTGTGGTTTTTATTTAGGTTTCTGTTTGTTTATTATTGGTGTAAAGAAATGTGATTGTCTTTTGCACACCCTTTTTTTGTCTCCTGAGACTTTGTCAAAGGCCTTTATCAATGTAAGGAGGTTTTTGACAGATTTTCTTATGTTTTTCAAGGTACACAATCATATAATCTGCAAAGAGAGATAATGTGACTTCCTCTTTTCCTATTTGGATACCCCTGATTGCCTTCTCTTCTCTGATTGCTCCAGCCAGGACTTCCAATACTATGTTGAACAGGAAGAGTGAGAGTGGCATCCTTGTCTTGTTCTAGTTTACAGGGGAAATGGTTCCCATTTTTGTCCATTTAGGAGTATGCTGGCTGTTGGTTTCTCATAGATGGCTTTTACTATTTTGAGGTATGTTCCCCATATGGCTAGATGTTCGAGGGTTTTTATCAAGAAGGGTTGCTGGATTTTATCAAAAGCTTTTTTGCATCTAATGATATAATCATGTGGTTTTTGTTTTGACATCTGTTGATGTATTTAATTACAGTTATGGTTTAAGAATGTTGAACCAGTTTTGCATCCCAGGAATGAAGCCTACTTGGTCATGATGAATGATTTTTGAGATGTATTGCTGAATCCAGTTTGCAAGGATCTTGTTGAGAATTTTAGCATCTGTGTTCATCAAAGATATTGGCCTGTAGTTCTCTTTCTTTATTGGATCTTTACCTGGCTTGGGTATCAATGTGATGTTGGCTTCATAAAATGATTTGAGGAGAGTTCCATCTTTTTCAATTGCCTGGAATACCTTCAGTAGGATTGGTATCAGCTCCTCCTTAAATGTCTTGTAGAATTCTGCTGGAAAGCCATCTGGACCAGGGCTCTTTTTTTTTAGGTAGTTTTCTTATTACGTAGTCAATTTCCTTGATTGTTATTGGTCTATTTAGGGTCTAAATTTCTTCTTGTTCCAACCTAGGTAGGTTTCGTGATGTCAGAAAATCCTCAATTTCCTTAAGGTTTTCAAGTTTGTTTCCATAGAAGTGTATGTAGTAGTTTCTAATAATCTTTTGTATTTCTTCAGGGTCAGATGTGACTTCATCTTTTGTGTTTCTGATTGTGCTTATTTGGTTTTTTTCTCATTTTTTCTTGGTCAGTCTACCTAGGGGACCGTTGATGTTGTTTATTCTTTTGAAGAACCAACTTTTTGTTTCATTGATTTTTTTTTGTATTATCTTTTTGTCTTCTATGTCCTGGATTTGAGCTTTTATTTTGGTGATCTGTATTCTTCTGCTGAAATTAGTTTTTTTGTGGTCTTGCTTTTCCAGCTTCCTTTGGTGGCTTGTTAAGCTGTTAATTTGTGCTCCTTCCATTTTCTACATGTATGTTTGTAGGGATATAAATTCTCCTCTTACTACAGCTTTTAAGGCATGCTGGAGATTTTGGTAAGATGTTTCTTTATTTTCATTTTTTTTCCAGGTATCTTTTGATCTCTGTTTTGATTTCATTGACCCAAGAGTTGTTTAACATCATGCTGTTTAGTGTCCATATCTTTGTGAGTTTTGGGGGGACCTTGCTGGTGTCAATGTTTGTTTTCATTCCACTGTGGTCCAAGAAGGTGCATGGTAGAATTTCGGTCCTTTTAAATTTGCTTATGGTTGATTTATGGCCAATTATGTGGTCGAACTTAGAATACATTCCATGTGGTGATTAGTAGAATGTGTATTCTGTGGTCTTTAGATGGAATATTCTGTCGGTATCAATTAAGTCCATTTGGTCCAGAGTCATATTAAGGTTCCGGATCTCCTTGCTGATTTTTTGTCCTGATGATCTGTCTAGGGTTGCGAGTGGGGTATTAAAGTCCCCAGTTATGATGGTGTTAGAGTCAATACCTTTCTTTAGTTTTCCCAGAAGTTGCTTTATGGAAGTTGGCGCACCTATGTTGAGTGCATATATGTTTAGGATAGATATTGCTTGTTGATGGAGTGAACCTTTTATCCATTATGTAGTGGCCCTCTGTATCTTTTTAAATATTGATAGTTTAAAATGGTATTTTGTCTGAAATTAGGTTCGCAACTCCTCCTTTATTTTGTGTTCCATTCACCTGAAAATTTGTGTCCCATCCTCTTACTTTGAGTCTATGTCCTTTCTAGTGAGATGGGTCTCTTGAAGTCGGTATATTGTTGCCTGGTGATATTTTATCCATTTTGCCATTCTATGTCTTTTCAATGGTGCATTAAGTCCATTCACGTTCAGGCTATTATGAAATGTGAGAGTTCATCTCTATCATAGAGTTCTTATAGAGTTGTTGTTCTTCCGCTTTTTTTTTTTGTCTTTCTTTTGGCTTTGGGGTTGGTTCATGTGTATTTTATTCTTTCTCCTGTACTCTTGTAAAGAACGTTGTTCTTTTTTCCTTTTATTCTGTGTTTAGTAATTTCTTAAGTGTTTCATGTAGAGCTTGTCTGGTGGCAGTGTAAGTTCTTAGGGATTGGATATCTGGGAAAGATTTTAATTCTCCCTTGCTGATGAAGCTTAACTTGGCTGGGTAGGTTATTCTTGGTTGAAATTCTTTATCTTTTAGGACTTTGAAGATAGGGCTCCAAGCTCTTCTAGCCTGCAGGGTTCCGTATATAAATCTACTGCTATTCTAATTGGTCTTCCATGGTAGGTGATCTGGCCTTTTTCTCTTGCTGTCTTTAGGATTTTTTCTTTTATACCTGCTATGTTTATGCAAATTATTATGTGTCTAGGAGTTGGTCTTCTCATTTGTAGTCTTCCTGGGCTTCTCTGAATCTCTAGTATTTGAATTTTTGAATCACTGATTAGTGACTATTCGTTTTCTTGAATAATCTGTTGTAAAGTTTGTTCCAGTGTGGTCTCTGTCTCTCTTTCTGCCTCAGGAAGGCCAATTACTCTTAAGTTCGGTCTCTTGAAATAATCGCTCATCTCTTTAAGGTTTTATTCTGTCTTTTTAAACTTGTTTTCTGTGTTTTTAAGAGTTTGGGTTATTTCTATATTTTGGTCCTCAAGCTCTGAGAGTCTTTCTTCTGCTTGGGTAATTCTACTTTCCATGCTTATCAGTTTGTTATTTATTTCATTCACAGTATTCTTTATTACTGTTATCTCAGTTATCAGTTCCTTCCTAGTTTCTTTTTGTCTCTCCTCAATTCTTTTTAATCTCTCCATTAATGTCTTCATATCTAGGTTTATAGTTTGAGACTAGTAATTCTGGCGGCTCTTCATTGTTTGCATTCTGAAGTCAATTTTCTCAGTGTCTGCCCTCCCAGGGTTCTGGGGAGACCTCTATTCTTCTTTTGGTTTTTCTTCATTTATGTAGATTTCTCTCTCCCTCCCCCTTTCCCTCCCCTTATTTAATTCTGTTTTTCAGTGAAGGTGGGATTGCTTTTGCTTCACTAGTGCAATCCTCTCTTCTTCCTTATGAGGGCCTTCTGGTTTTGTTCACTTCTGAGGTTGGAGTGTGGGCTGCAGGCTGTAATTTTTTCAGTTGTGAGGTTTAATTGAGTAGGAAGTTGTAATTCAGAATCTATATGCTGATTCCAGCATCCACCAACAGATGTGGGAGAAAACTGGAACCTATTTCCCACTGCCCTACAATCTGTCTGTGCAGCGGTATGTAGGTTTCTTCCCTGGAACAAAAGGAGGTACAAAAGAGGAAAATAATGGAGGAAGGGAGTCAATAGGAAGTTAGAAAGAGAGAAGAGTGAGAGGAAAAACAGACATACATACCAACTAACAGGTGAAAAAGACACACAAGGCCGGAGAGAAGTGAAAAAAACATGCAAGCAAAATTCCCTAAAGAATACTGGTAGCTACACAAAGACAGGCCAATAAAATCATGTCTTTTGATGTGTTTTCCCTAACACAAACAGATAGTGTAAGTCAAAAAGCAAACAAAAGTGAGTAAAACAGTCAAAATGATAAAATCAAAAGTCAAAATAAGAAATCAGACTAGCTCTGGAATCTTTCCTGAGTGTCTAAAGTCTCTTCAGCTCTGATCTCCAGCCTCTCCCCTTTGCTTTCATTGCAGGCAGTTAGATTTACTCGCAGTTTGGGTTTGTTCTTTTAGCCTGCTTCTTGGGAGGTCTGCAATGCTTAGTTGCCTTTGTCTGATTCAGCGCAGGGGAGGGGTTTGTCTCCTGTTTATTGACATTACCTTAGGAACCGAGGTGGAGGCTGCTCGTAGGCAGGTGGGGCAATGCAAATCTCTGCCTGGAGAATGGCTACAGTTGTAGCTTCTCTTTCACGGATCCTTTCTCTCTGCTTGTCTGGGTCCCTGGGTGATCCACAATGATGGGCTGTGATGGCGTGCGAGGCACCAGGGATCAGCTGCACAGCTGGGCCCTGGATCCGGGCTGCTACCAACAGGCTGGGGTGGTGGAGGGAGTTGGGAATTCCCTCCTCTGGAGCTGAAAGCCTCCGATCAGCACCTCCTTAAGATATGCTGTTCCCTTACACAAGCATGGGGTTGTGCGCTGGGTGGCTCAGCCAGGGTGGGCCCAGAGCTCCAGAGCTCCAAACTCCAAAGGGCAGGTGGTGAGTAGCGAGAGTGGCCCTGGGCCCCTCACAGGGTACTGCAGCCAGAAATGGAACCGGTATCTCTGAGGGGTGGTCGCCCAGAGCCTCCCTGGGTGACCAGAGGCTTGGTGCTGGGTGCTGGGCAGGACAATGTGGCCAGGGAGGGAGCCAAGACCCAAGACTCCCATGTGGGCAGGAGCCACGTATAGTGGAGTAGCAGCAGCTGGGGGCCATAACATCCAGCCTTGCATGGGAGCGAGGGTCTCCAGGCCTCGAACCAGTGCGGCTGGAGGTGAGCAGTGGTATGGTGGAAGAAAAGTAAGAGTCTTTTGGGGAACTCACATTCAGAGAATCTCACAATTCCACCTATGCCATCGCCATCTTTCTTTCTTTCTTTCTTTCTTTCTTCTTTCTTTCTTTCTTTCTTCTTTTTTTCTTTCTTTTTTGAGCTGCATTCTCACTCTTGGCACCCAGGCTGGAGGGCAGCACCATGCTTACAGCCACTGTAGCCTTGAACTACTGGACTCAGGTAATCCCTCCACCTCATCCTTCCAAGTAGCTGGAATTACAGGCTTGTGCTACCACATTCAGCGAATTTTTAATTTATTTTTAGTTATTTATTTATTTTAGAGATGAGGTTTTGCCAAGGTGCCCAGGCTGGTCCCTGTGGGCTCAGGCAAGCCACTCACCTCGGCTTCCCAAAGTGCTGGATTTACAGGCTGAGCCACAGAGTCTAGCTGGTTCTATTTCTTAATTTGTCTTGCGTGGGAATTCTCTATAGGACATGCACATCAACTTTGTGAAGAAAACAAAGAAAACCAAGAGATGAGAACACAAATGTATGCCTTTAAGAGGAGGCCCAGTGAGAACATTCTGGGATGACAACCTCCGGAATCTGTTCAGATTTGTTGTACAGAGGGTGCTACTCCCACCCTCTGGATTATTAACTCCTTAAATTTTATTTGCATGTCATTAGAACAATGTTGGAGATGAACCTTCCTGGGATCATGAGACCTTGAATTTTCCAGCTTCTTGAGTCTGTGCACATCATTCCTTGTCTCAAACTCCCACATCCCATTGCCCTTTCTCTCCTGACCCAGGCTCATATCACCTTCTTCCTCTTTTGAACTCAGATCTCTTTCTGTCTTGCTCTTATAAATAGGACACTTGTGATTCAATTTAGCTTCTAGCCAGATAATTCAGCAGAATTGC
>JAPVLO010002711.1:0-30356 GCA_027257055.1 Cephalopachus bancanus | reverse complement strand
AAGCCATTGTTTTGCTTTGTCAACCTTTATATTTGCTAAACTGTTTGTCATTTTAATTGCTGTAAAACTTACTTTATTTGCTGTGGGATTAACAAAGTTGTTCCCATTGAGCATGTTAAAAAGGGGTTTCACTAGCATTCCCATTCTTTCTTATAATAGGAAATGTTCTTGTGCTTTTATGTATTTCTGCCTAATTTGGGTGTTTATCGCTTCCCTCACACACCCAGCATGTATGTGTATAGAAACTATCTGGCCAGATGTAAGAGTTTTCCATCATTATTCATCCCAGCCAGAAGTTTGTTCTGGTGGCCAACAAGGCCTGTTTGGTATTGGGCATCTGCTTATGCAACTAAATCTTCTCAATGTACTAAAGGGCTATTTTGAACAGTTGAAAAGGTTGCATATGCCCAGCTCCCAGCATTATGAAAAGGCACATGTACCATAGGAATAATCCAACCAGGATTTTTCCTTCTGCCTAACCCAAGGGGGGATGAACTAGGCATTGCCCTATATGAAGGCCTCAAAACACGAGATGCTCGATCCCTCAATCAAGTTCCTAATATAGGAAGGACCCAGGTTTGAAAAGATGATGAATGACCACCCCAGAGAATTATAAATACCTACGGCCAGCCACATGGGCACAAGATGAAAGTTGGGCATACCGCATGCCTATATATATGCTAAACCGCATTATTAGGTTACAAGCTGTCTAGAAATTATAACTAATCAGACAGCCGCAGCTTTTGAGTTTGTTGCTCAACAGCAAGTCCAAATGCATGCAGCTATTTATTAAAACCGCTTAGCTTTGGACTACCTGCTGGTAAAAAAAAAAGAAGTATGTGGTAAATTTAATAGTTCCAACTGTTGTTTGCAAATAGATAATAGTAAAGCAATAACTGATATAGCCACCGATGTTAGAAAGCTTGTCCACATCCCAGTGCAAAAATGGCAAGGCATAAAAACTGGCAATTGATTTAAAAACATGTTCTCGGGTCTGGGAGGATTTAAGTACATTATTGGATCTATAGTCCTATTAGTGGGATCCTGTCTTATGCTCCCTTGCATAGCCCCGATAATTCTGAACGCCATTTCTGAGTTTGTGGAAACAGTTGTTGAACGAAAAACTGCGGCCCATATAATGTTGATGCACCAAGTTAAGAATAACGATGCTTTAGATCCATAAAGGATCAAGCATCAAGGGGGGAATGTGGCAGGATGCGGCAAATGCTCAAATATATTTCTTGTATGATTGAGTGAATAAACACAGAAACACGTAGCTGGTTCGGATCAGCAGTTGGCCTCATGGCAATCACCTGGGATAATCTCCCACTAGCCCAGGGGAGGAAAGGGGTTAATAGCAGTTAAAGGTATTTCCTTTTGAAAGACAAGCTGCAACTTTAAAGACCCACCAGACACTGGGCAGGTTTTGTTTAAGAAAGGCCAAATGGCCCAAAGACTGGCGATTTCATGGAAATGGAAAAGAGTCTTATCTAAAACCCCCCTTCTGAAGTTGACGGTTTACAAGCCTGCAGTTCCTGGAAACATTTTGTTCTTTGAAAAATCTGATTTTGCTAAGTCCAACCTTGTAAGATTCCAAAGGAAGTATGTAATCACTCAACATGACCCCCTCCCTTACCTAAACAAGGGTATAAGACCCCACTTCTCCTGTTCTGGGGTGCTCGAGCTCTATTTGGATGCATTAGATTCTCGGGGCCACTGGAATGGCCAGCGTAATAAAGTGCCACTTCCTATAATACTCTTGGTGTCACTATCTCTCTATTTTTCCTGCTACAGGTGTAGATCTGTGTGGTTAGTTGTGACTGTTCTGTATTATATGAATAGAGCAGCAGGCTATGGAGGTGTGGGTTGCTCATGGAAGGGCCCTAACTAAATGGCTGCCAAGGTCATCACTCAACATTATGAGTTCTTTTTACTTTGGTTAAAAAATGAAGGTTGCGGTGGAATCCTGAGTTGGACCTCAACAATCCCTAATTCTCTCCCATTTTTTAAATTGCAATTTCATAAAGAAGCAGGAACAACTTTACTTTGTCACTGAGGGAATCTTGGTTCAGGAATTAAGTTCCTACCAAATTCACATTTGCAGCTGCCACCTTTTTTAAAATGGCATATTCTATACTTTTTATTCCATGCTGATATTTATGAATATAGAAGATCCACAAAGAATAATGTTTCAGTGTACTAAAAAGAGACAAAAAGCATTTGAATGGATTCAGGACAATATTATATAAATGATCCCACTGGTGCTGTCCTTAGTTATGTTCTTCTTAAGTGATTGGATAACGTATGACTTTAGAAAAAGTATGTAGTGAGATCCAGACCTCAGATTTAATGTCAGTGTGTCTGAATTAGTTTTGTCCCAGTGAGCTCTGTATGAGCGAGCCCCAGAGTCCCGGTGAGGCACAGGTAAAAGGAGGTATAACACAAAGGTAAATACACATTTATCTCACTGCTGGGAAGGCCTCACCTCATGAACACATTGTGCACGATGCATATCACTGTGTTAGCTAGAGGCTCAGCTGTGCTGTCTGGTGTGATAGCTCCATTTACCCCTCTGAGGCTGCCTTCTGCTGGGGTCTTACTCCCCCTCTATGCTTCCTAACTTGATTTCTGAGTCTTGGCTATAGGACAGTCACCTGGGTTTTCTGTTCCTCTGCATCTCCAAAGCACAGCCTTCCCCGGGCATCCTCTGTGTGTGCCTCTAGCATATTGTAGAAGAAAACTCCATCTCAAGCCTGGACATTAACCTCAGGCCATCCACTTGACAGGTGCTTCTTCCTCCCCAATATTTACTAAGCCATCTTTCATTTCTCCATGAAATTGTTCTAAAATGAGTGACTATGAACTACAAATGACTTTCTGAGCTTCTCCCTGTCTGTACTTAGAATTCTGTTATTCTCTATTTTATTGATTCTAGTCACAAATGCCCCATCTTCTGCAGTTGTACTTCAGACATAAATTAATGTCAAATCGAATATCTGTATGAATAAAAGGCTTCTCACTTATATTTTCTTTGTTAAATGTCTATTCATTGTTTATTTCAGAGTGTGAGTTCCTAGGAGTCAGGATTTTATCTTGAATGTGATGAACAACATGTTCACTGCAAGTGTTTTTCTAATGTGTGTTCTAATGCCATTGATGTGAAGAGTAACTAATAATTAATACTATTACAGCTCAAGGAAGACATTATGCATGTGTTATGTATGACCCAGAAGTGGCTGTGACCATGAAAGGAGAGGGAAAGTACTAGGATACAGCTTTTATATTTGGGTCCATGTGAAAAAGGTGGAACTGAAAAAAATCTGCAAAAAGAAGTTTGATTCTGGTTTGAACTCTTCAAGCAGAGACACTGAGACATCTGGTAAGAGTCAAGGAAGGGATATATTGCACAGTTTACCTTGATAGGTGGGCACTGAGTTCAGGAGGGGCTGGTGTGGGCATCAGAGGGAGTCAGAGGATGGTGATATTTCTCCTGAGGCTTGAAGCAGGTACAGTGAGAGAATGGGAGTGAGGATGCTTGAAGGAACTAGAGACAAAGAGTGACTTATAAGCATTTAAAATTCTCATTTTCACAAGAAAACCTTGTATCAATTTAATTGGCAGTGCATTTTTTAAAAAAAAATTGTTAGTGGTGCATAATAGTGAATCTTGATACCTTTCACTCATCAAAATGCACTACATTCAGAAAAATTTCCATTAAAAAACTTCTGCACCACAAAAATATTTTAATGGAATTTTGATAGGCAAATAGAAGACTTGGAAAGTTATTTGTAATGTTATGTTTTTTCTTCTTTTTATTTTATTTCTTCCTGCCAGCTAGAGATGAGGAAAAACACAGAGAATAGATAGTGAGTTCATATAGCCATCTCATAAGTTAAAGTATATGTTTATATTAATTTTGATAAGTGCTACCTGATTGCTTTTGAAAATAACTGTTATAACTCACATTTCCCCCAACAAGTTTTAAAAGCATTTAAAATTCTTAAAAGTGGTACCATCCTAGGTCATGACAAGTTCCAAATGGGTCCATGGCAGGGGTGCTGAAGTAGAGTAATGGTAAAAGTCATTTACACATGAAGGAATTGCAAGTTTCTTGAGCTTGGATGTCATACACAAGGATATCGAAGATGGAGAAACTGAAAAGATGGTCGTGGATATGAGAAAATGATCAGAGTTTGTAAGATGCCACTAGCCAAGGAGGGTATAAACTGTTATAATCAGTTGATTTTTGTCTAAAATAAGAAATGATATTGTCATTTCATTTACCTACTTATCTTATGAGACCAATGATCAGGAATTGATGAACATTTACTAAATATGTTTCCTGGTGCTTTGGTAGATAAACTATTGGAGAAATGAGTCCTACAAGGGCATTGAAAGCAGTGGTCTAGATTTCAGTGGGATTGAGGATGCGTAGTCATCTTGCTTATTTTAGTACTTTATTGTTTGCCAGGCACCACGCTGTGAATTTTATGTGCATCATCTTGTTTAATCTCCACAGTGAGAACTTTCACTTTACAGTCAAAAAAACTGAATTTTAGAGGCATTAAGTGACTTTATAAAGATTTTCAGCTCGTGAGTGGCAGAGTCTACGTTAGAAATCCAGGCTGTTGATGCTAAGCCACACTTTCAAATGTGCTGTACTGGGAAATCTATGATGGTGTTGAAATAATCCTCTCTGAAAATATAACGGGTTCCCAGTTGACACAGAAGAAAAGAGCTGGAAGAAAGGCAGGACTGCAGTGAGAGAATAAAAGAAGTGCTCAGAGTAGAAGCAATGAGACTTGCCTTGGAGCTTGTGGTTTGGGACTTAAGGGGCTGCCCAAAGATGGCAGAGATGAGAAACATGGGGGAAGATTATGAGACTTGAGCGAACTGCTGAAGTAATGTGGCTGCAGTCATGGTTCCTGACCAACTGGCGACGGAGGGTAGAAGTTGCTATAGCATGCTGATATTTGTCTAAAAGAAGTGATATTGTCATTTTGTTTGCCTGCTTATCTTATGAAGATCAATGACCAGGAATTGCTTCCTGGATGCCTATAACAAGCTCTGCTTAGGTTACGCCCCAATGTTCCAGAGGTTTCATGCTTCTTGGAGTCTGTCCTCTGTGTGGGAGTGGAGTGCAGTCATGGTTCAACAATTCTTACCCATGTTTGGAAGCCAGATGGTGAGAAGAAGTTTCAATTTTCTACAAAGTTGTACCCTTGGCTTATGTAGGGATATTGATGCTTCTCTAGCTCAGAAACCTGAGACTTTTTGCGTAGTGAAAGGGTATTGCATGTTGAAAACTTAGTTTTTGCTTTGATTCTGCTACTAATTTGTTGGGTGACCTTCAGCAAGTCACAGCTTCTTTGAGCATGTCTTCCCTTTTGTAAACTCATAAGTTCAGCTATGTAACCTTTAAGATTACACATACTAGCTGGGCTCCATGGCTCAGCCTCTAATCCTGCACCTTTGGGAGGCTGAGGTGAGTGGATTGCCTGAGCCCACGAGTTTGAGACCTGCCTGGGCTACTTGGTGAGACCTCATCTCTACAATAAATCAAAAATTAGCCGGGCATGGTAGTGTGTGCCTGTAGTTCCAGCTACTAGGAAGGCTGAGGCGGAAGGATCACCAGAGCTCAGTAGGTCGAGGCTGTGGTGGTCAGGAGCAGCTACTGCACTCCAGTCTGGGTGACAGAGTGAGACTCCAACTCAAAAAAAAAAAAAAAAGATTTCACATACTCCAAAATTCTGCAGTCATGGAATTTCTTTCTTTGCTATCCATGTCAATCCATAGTCATCTTATCCCAGTTATCTGTCACTGCATAGAACAAGCTCTCTCATGACTTAGTGAATTAATATGTTGCATCGATTTGGCAATGGGGGGATGATGGTGTTGGAATCTCTACTGAGTAGTTCTCACTTGCAGTCTTTCAGGTGACAGCCAGGGCTGGAGTAGCCTGTAAACTTCTGTGCTTCTATGCCTGGCACATGGAATGGGGTGGACTAAAAATATGGTTGCTGTCAGGGTATATTGCACTCCACACAGCCTCTCCATGGGACTGACTTGGGATTCCTCTCAGCATGGTAGTCTCAGGCTAGTCAGAGATTTTGTATGGAGCCTGGACTCCCCTAGAGTCCCCTGCATTCCATGAACCTCAGGCAAAAGCTGCAAGGCTTCCTATGACCTACACTTGGGAGTCATGAAGTGCCACCACCATAGTCTGTAGGCAAATCCAGATTATTAGGGCTGAAGGGATAGCCACCTCTCAGTGGAGAAATGGCTTGCTTGGAAAATGGGAAGAAATGAGTGGCCAACATGAAAGCAAGCTCACAGTCATTCTGTCTAAATAAATCTCAGCCATGTTGCTCATTCTTAACAAATTCCCCAGACCTGGAGGCTCAAAGTGGAAGAAGGAAAAAGCAATTTACCATTCAGAAATAGGTTGAAATTAACATGAATATTTTTGTCTTCATTTCATCTCATGCCTAGAGGTGAAATTTTTGAGTCATTATAATTTTCTTTCTAGTCATGATTTGTTGAGCCAATTAATTTTTTTCATTTATGTTTCATTTCATCTTTCTTCAGGGTCTGAACCAGCTTTGTTTTCTGTTTTTCCCATATTCAATACAAATTACAATGTTCTTTCAGGTTTTACTGTCCTTTTACTTTCAACAGTTGCCACTTCCTTGTATATTGAAATTCCCACCCTTATTGCAAGGATGTCTAATTATCAGGGATTTGAGATGTAGCTACTAATTTATTCTTCTTTACTATGGAGCCAGTGGCAAGCCAGTCTAGTAATCAGTCTCCTAAGAAATTTTCTATTATCTATCCCAGCTTCCCAGCTCAGCTTTATGGGCTGTTTTCACTAGTGGTTTCATGAGACTGGCTGATCTTATCAGGTTAGTATGACCACTAGTAGGTACAATGAATGTGGGAAGACAATGATCTTTTCCTTTCTTTTGATCAAAACATAGGTGTATAATTTTCAAGCTTTCTATTCTCCATTGTGTTTATGATATGAAGAAGATTTCTCCTCACTCCAGTGTCATTAAAAGAGAGATATTGGTAACCTCTGGATGCTGATGGACAGTTTGAGGATGACACTGTGTAGAGCTGATGACAAGCAAACTTCTCTAGGTATTATGTGCTCAAACACCTTAGTGAGAAAAACAAGAATTACAAAACCCATGTTATATGTTTCTGAATGAGATGAGTGACTAGTTGATTTATAACCTTGTATAAAAATTATTTGTTAGTTGGGGACAGACAGCAGACACCTGTTGGTATCCAGGAAATCTATACCTCCTGCTGTGATAGCTAAGACACCTCCAGGGCTTTCTGTGCTATAAAATTGGAAGTTGTGGTTGGCAAAATTCTAAAGATGTCTTTCCAGGGTGATATCCTGTCCACCCAGTATACAAATCCCACCTAACCCTTGGAATGGCAAATAGAACATGTTTTACTCCCATAATTAAGTTGTGTTATATGGCACAATTGTCTTTAAGGTAGGGATATTATTGGGGCAAACCTGACCCAATTAGAACTTTGAGGAAGTCAGAGCTATTAGAAGCATGAGAGGGATTGTGGTGGGAAAGTGTCTCCATTGCTGAGATAGAGGACCGTGGAGTGAGGACCTGAGAGGAATCTCTGGAGACTGACAGGGGTCCCTGGCTGATAGCTAGCAAGACAGTGGGCACCTCAGTCAAACAACTATAAGGAAATAAATTCTGCCAATAATGTGAGGCAGCTTGGAAGTAGTCATTTCCCCAGCTGAGCCTTCAGATGAGAACACAGTCAGGTAACACCTTGATTTCCACCTTATAAGACCCCAAGCAGAGGACCCCTGGCCTGTGATCAGGAAACTCATAACAAAAGTAATTTGTGTGGTTTTAAGACAGTGAGTCTGTGGTAATAGTAAGCAATAAAAACTGAACACAGCAACTACCCCATTTAGAATTTAAATTTGTATAATTTCATTGAGATTCTGATAATGTTTTGAATTACTTTCAGAATGCTATATCTTTTGTTTCAAAGTATTATGATGAACCCACTTTAGTTCTATAACTATTTCTGCCTGCTTTCCAAGTAGGCTTTAGCGATCCCAATGACCGTACAGACTCTGGTGCCTGCAGGACCATCCTTACTACTGCAGGAGAAAGCAAATTGGATTCAGAAACAATAATATGACAGTGAACTCAAGGTGACTTTGAGACGGAGTGTGGTCAGAAGTGCCACTTTTAAAACTAATCCATTAATTGACTTCATAAGTGGAGATGCTTTTACAAAATATTTCCACTATCTCCCACTGGTAAATGGTGTTGCTTCATCTGGAGAGTGCTTGGAGAAAGGCAATACATACCCATTATGTAGTATTGATGAAGATTGTGTACATATAGCCAAAGCAACCTTCCCTCATGCCACTGTCATTAGGAAATAGAGCTCAGAAACTCATATCAGAATTAGGATTAAACATAGGATTTATTTTTCTTTAATATCTTCTCCCAGCTCTTGGGCCTTTTCTTCTGTTCTACCCCTCTGTCTCTTGGCTCTGCCACTCCCCCAGCCCCCCACCCCCACCCCGAGTCACGAGTCCCTCTATGACCCCTCATCAGTTATTCACAATTAGTTTCCCAGAAAACTTTCCTTGAGGGTCATCTGGCACAATGCCAGTTACACAAATTGTGTACTTTATGTTGAACATTTGATACCATCCAGTGTCTCTTCCCAAAAGGAATTATTTCTGCAGGTCATTCTCCAAGGCACAGGGTCCTTAGTAGTACTCTGCAGGGTCCATGGATAGCCTCTGAAGTCAATCATGAAGGCTGAGCCATTTCAGAGCGGCCTCTCAGGCCCCATATACCCAGATCACTTTCCAGGAGACCTGAAGGGATGCCCGGGTCAACCCACAAGGAAATGAGGAAGGTCCAACTGTAGCCTCATGAAACCAGCAATGCCTGAGAAATCCATTCTGAAAAGGTTCAGCAACCTAGTCTAGGCCCTCCAGGATGTTCTTTTTTTAATTATTTTTTGATTGGAATCTCACTCCATCACCCAGGCTGGAGTTGCACACTCATGGCTACCACAGCCTCGACCTGCTGGGCTCCACTGATCCTTCCACCTCAGCCTTCCAAGTAGCCAAAACTACAGACGTGTGCTACCACACCAGCAAATTTTTGATTTATTGTAGAGTTGAGGTCTGCCAATTTGCCCGGGTTGCTCTCAAACTCGTGGGCTCAGGCAATCCACTTGCCTGGGCCCCCCAAAGTGCTGGACTGACAAGCTAAGCCACTGAGCCTGGCCTGTTTTACCTTCTTTTACAGCGAGTCCTTTGTGAATCAGGTCTGTGTAAGGAGCTCCTGACTTTGCTTACCTGAACCCTTCACACACATGCACGTCTGTTATTGTTACTGCACATTTACCACAAATTTTATTTAATTGTTGCTATTTAGAAAGTGTGTGTGTGTTTTGCACCAGAAAATGCAATAATTTGCAATTTTGGGACATTTAAGGAATTATTAGTCCACAATTGCAAATGAGATCATATCTTTTTGGTCACTAATTTTTTTTATTTGTCAATTTTCTTTCATTCAAACAAAACAAATAAAATGGGGTAAGCCCTATATGGGTCAGCTTCTATTCTTTTTTTTGAAGCAAAGCTTCCTGTCCTGTCTCTCTGATAGTCCCCCGGCCCATTCTGAAGCAACTGCCACACAACTGCCCAGATCCTGTTCACACAAAATGAATCTCAAAATTCTGTTGAGGCTACATGGTCTGTGTGGTAAGTAGAATAATGGCCCCCAAAGATGTCCATGTCCTGATCCCTAGAATCTATAAATATTTTGCTTTATATGGCAAAGGGGAATCAAGGTTGTAGGTGGAATTGATGTTGTTAACTGCCTACTTTAAGACAAGGGATTCCCCTGGATTCTCCAGGTAGGCCCCCTGAAATCACAAGAGCTCCTAAAAGCAGAAAGAAAGTAGATGTCATGGCAGAAGCAGGGTCAGTGTGATGTGTGGCTGTGAAGATGGAAGTTGGCCATGAGTGAGTGGCTTTTAAAAGCCAGAAAAATCAAGGATAGGGATTCCACCTTAAAGTCTCCAAAGTGAGTATAGTTTTACTGACATTGATTTTAGCTCAATGAGACCTGTGTCCAACCTACAGAAACTGAGATAAAACATTTCTGGACCTCCCACATGAGACATTATTCTCTCCCTTTTCTGAGTTTCCCAGTATTAGATTTGTTTACATACCTGTGTCTGGCACTAGACTGTGACAATCCTGAGAGTAAAGTCCTTGTGATCTCTACACCTACTATGTTACCACACCAAAGTCAGTCTTCAGAAAATTTGTGAGGATTTATCGCATTGAAGTTGCAAGCAGCTGTCCTATCCTATGAAATCTTAAAAGATTCAGTGCACTGTGTACACAGCACATTGCAGCTATGCTCATGGGAAATTATATTCCTAGCATTAAATTACCTGGTTTTGAATTATTGCATAAATATAACCTCAACGAAGTGATGCTTAAAGACACGCACAATTTTTTAAAAATCTCTTTCAAAATAATTTTTATTCTCAAAAAAACCCATGGTAAAGCTGAAGAGTTAAATGATATCCATATGGTGAAATAGGTAATCAAGCAAATCTTTATAGTTGCTAAGAGCTTAGTGATGCATTTAAATCCTCTTTGGACAGATCGACATTTAAGCTACATTAATCACTTCTGAATAACTGATACGATGATGTACCATCATTCATTCAACTCAGTAAAATGAAACTTTGAAAGCCACACTGATTAAGATCTTCCAACTTCAGAATCATTACTCTTTTCTCTACAGAATGAAGCACTGTCTTCCTAAACTAAGGTAAGTCAAGCGTAGGCAGAAAGATCCTAGAAGCTGTTGCTCTCTGAGCTGCGTGTCTCCACCTCCAGAGAGGCAGGTTGACCACATGGAGGGAGCACAGGTCTTGCCTGCAGGGAGGAGGCAAGGGCCAGTGGTTCTACAGAAGAAGATAAAAGGCCACAGACTTCTCACTGCCCTTGATCTTCACATTACTCTCCCGGGGTGACAATAAGACCCAGGTAGAGCAGATCATTTGGCTACCTGGGACCTCTTCCTTTGTCCAGCTTTGAAGTCAAAAGTCAAAGGCTGTTGGGGGACCTGTGAACTGCCTGAGACACCGAGGATGGGAGGCAGGTTCAGTGGCAGGATAGGTAGAGCCCTGCGTGGAAGTCACGGAGGCTGTTGGCTGTGTTTAATTGAATCTTTGAGAAATGGGCTTTGAGCTGTTAATTTTTTTTTTTTTTTTGAGTTGGAGTCTCACTCTGTCACCCAGACTGGAGTGCTGTGGCCGCTCCCGGCCACCACAGCCTCGACTGCTGGGCTTCGGCGATCCTTCCACCTCAGCCTCCCAAGTAGCCGGAATTACAGGCATGCATTACCACGCTCAGCTGATTTTTCGATTTATTGTGGAGATGAGGTATCGCTGCCCAGGCGGGTCTTGAACCCGTGGGCTCAGGTAATCCACTCACCTCAGCCTCCCAAAGGTGCAGGATTGCAGGCTGAGCCACCGAGCCCAGCTGAGCTGTTAATTTTTAAAGAAAAATGGTCTCAGGCACAAATAGAATAGAGATTGCACATTCATAAATTTATCTGACTCCTAACAAGCCTTACTTGTCCAAGGGTGATTTAGCTTCTATGTTAAAAGAATAATTAAAAATGGATAAAATACCCATTTTATCACACTATCGTCATTTTTACTGCTTCTTTTAAATGTTTGTGTGAGATGTTTTTCTGGAATATACCTGTATCCTATAAAAGTAATAAATTAGGAATTAAACCAGTATTTTAGAAACACTCAGTGTATGAAGTATATGAACCATTTACTCTTTCCATGTTTTTTACAGACTGCCCAAGAACGTCCCTGAGGCAGAAAATATTAAGTGGGCAAAATTAGATGATTGTAAATTCCCTCTCACCTTCTTATTGATGTTTATTTTTTAACCAGATTTGTGGTAGCTGTTCTCAGTCAGGTGCAAATAAGGCTAAAATGTAAGTTACCCCAAGACCAGGCTCAGGTTTGCTTTGATCATCACTCACTTTCTGAGTTCAATACAGTACCTAATACACAGTTATGGTTTCAGAATACTTTTTAAATGAAGAAATAGATAAACGGTGGTAAAAATAAGAATATCCACCAAAAAATTAATATTTTAATACAAAATTTATTCAGAAAGAATATGATTAAATGCATCTGCTTTTCTGAAATTTATATTGCTAAGCTTTATGATACAAAGGAGGACCAGTTCCACCATATTAAGACAAGATATTTACTTTTTTATGACTCAGATCTAATTCTGTGAAATAATTCAGTAGAGAAGGAATGAAAGCCAGTTTGGTGTATAAACCAGGGGACATTGCACTTCAACCAGGCTGCTGGATTTAAATCAGGTTTAAGTGAGAGTGATTATATTGTCATGGCAACTAAGTGAGATTATCTAGGCAAGGTGTCTGACACAGTATCTGGAAGGTACTCACTAAACACTGGTGATAGCAACAATGATAATAGCCATTATTAATATTACTGCATAAAGAATTTCATGATGTCCTCCTTCTCAGACTATGCCAAAATTAGTGAATATATTGTAATCAGTGTAAACATTGTTAAATTTCAAAAATGGTTTGACTTAACTCATAATTATATCAACTTAGCAGTCTTGTGCCTCGAGTCTCTCTGTGTTTGCTTGGGCAGCTCCTTAAATGCCACCCTAAGCAGGCAAAGTGTGTACGGTGGGCAACCCTTAAGGCTAAGAACACCATCGCTGAAGTGTTTCCTACAAAAATTCTCAAATAAGGACAATATATCCCCTAATTTGTAGAATGTTTATTGCAACATTGCTTGTAATGATAATAAATTTTGAAGACCTGAAAACTTCCTAGAAGGTTATCAATAAGGGGTAGAAAAATCATGTGAATCCTTGCTATATTGTGGGTGTAGTTGTTAGAAAGAATGAGAGAAATTCACATATAGCCTGACATGGAAAAATCTTCAGGACACAGATGATGCAAGAGAAAAAAGGAAGTTGGAGAATAATGTGTAAAGTAATATTCCATTATGCTCAAATGCAGCTAGACTACACAGAGGTGTTGAGACAAATAAAAAAAAAATCAATATAAAATTTAAGAACTGGAAGCACACACCCTGATCTAGTTAACCCTGAGGAGAAGGGAGGGCACGTAGGTAAGAGAGGACGTGTATATTTTACTGTACATGCTTGCCTATTCTTTGAAATTTTTACAAGAATGCATCATGTCCACAAATATATAAAATAATAATAAAACAGTACCTACTGTGTGAGGAGCACTGTCCCTTACAGTGAGAACTCATGATTTTACAGATGGGGAAACTGAAGCACAACTAGGTTAAAAGACTTCACCAAGAGGGCAACCTCCTTGGGTCCTCTCCCACTGTGGGAGCTTTTCTGTCCTCTCAATAAATCCTGCTTTCTCAAAAAAAAACAGAGAGAAAGAGACCTCACCAAGAGCCAACATTTAGTGAGTGGCAGAGCTTTCTAAGGCTCTAGAATCTTTGTTCTTACTCATTGTGCTATCACCCTTCAAGTAATAAAAATAAATCAAATCGGGAGTTTTAACTAAAAGTCCTTAAATAAAATGAAGAGGTTGGGTCAGGTGAGCTCTAAGATCTCTTGAGCACTTATATCTCAAAATGGCTAAAAGTGTGAGTCTGGGGCCAGGCCAGGTAACTCCAGCTCTGGCACTGACTAAGCTCTGAGCTGGTTTCTGTTGGCAAAATGTGGAGAAGGCACCACTTCAGGGGTTACTGCAGTGGGAGGAGCCCCTAGCGATGACCACTGAGGAGTAACCCAAGGATAATATCACTTTCCCCCATGACTCCAAAATCCCAGTTTTACCTGCATATTTGTAGAGCAAAATGTATTCTCAAGTTATCAGTGAGATCGCTTTGGAGCTCAATCCTCCTATCAAACTGCGTACTAGACACCACTTGCATGAGCCAAAGACCAATAAAACCCAGTCTATTTGAAACCAAAATATGACTTCCTTTGTCCTTATCCAAAGTTGGTTTATTCTCAATTGCCCTCTATCTTGACAGCAACATCTCGTCAGTTGCTAAATCAGACACCCCAGAGTCTGTTCACTCTCAGTCACCCTCCAAGCCCTGTGGATGCCACATTATAAATACATTCTCAGTGCATCCATTTTTCCCCCACCAAGATGGCTGCTCTCTTGCTCAGGATGCCACCAGCCTTGGTGTAAGTTCCTGCATCCTACCTGAGCCACCTGCCTCAAGTCCTAATCCCTCCAATTTGGAATCACACTGAAGTCACAGGTACCTTTCTAAAATGCACATCTGATTCTCTGGAAAGCACTCTCTGTTGTACTTAAAGATAAAATGTTGCAAGAGCTTCTCATTGCCCTTGGATTAAATTCCAAATTCTTTATGCTATAGGTGGTCTCCTCCTTCAATCTCATCTCATATTCCTTGTCCCTTCCCCACTCTGAAGCAGATCAAGTAGTAGAGCATTTAACTCTTCAGATAACTGAATCAATGTTAGCTCTTTAAACATGAGTGAGTTTTCTAGCTTCATGGTCTCTGCACACATCAATCTAGACACCTGCAATATTCTCTCTAAACCCATATATCATTTCTTTACTACCTGAATTTTATTCACTCTCAGTAAAGAAGTCACTTCCTTTCTAATAATTTTCCTGATATCACTATATCTCCATCCCTTATTCAAGACAAGGGACATTCTTTTTATTTTTTATTTTTTTGAGTTAAAGTCTCACTCTGTTGCCCAAACTGGCGTGCAGTGGCATGCTCACTGCCACCGCACCCTCAACCTGCTGGGCTTAGGTGATCCTTCTGCCTCAGCCTTCCAAGTAGCTGGAACTACAGATGCACACCACCACACCCAGCTAATTTTTGTGATTTTTTTATTGTAGAGACGTGGTCTCGCAAAGGTGCCCAGACTGGTCTCAAACCCCCAGACTCAGTCAATCATCTCCCCACCTCAGCCTCCCAGAGTGCTGGGATTACAGGATGAGTCACTGCACCCAGCTGGGACATTCTTACATACTCCCATGTTTGTACTATCTTATACTCTTCCCATCATGGCATATCATGCAGTACTAAGAGTTTCACGTGTAGGAGGTAAGACCCAGATAGTGTTTGCCATTCATCAATGTGGCATATCCAGTACAGTACTGGGGCAGACTCCTATAAATAACCTTTTAAGATGTTAACGTGACCTTTTAAAAGGTGAAAATCTGACTTTACGGATTTCTTGCTCAAAATCTTCGAATAGCTTTCCATTTCTCCAAAGACAGCATCCAGTACTCTGTGCAGGCTCAGATCCACAGTGACTTAGCCCCTGCTTTTCTAACTTGGCTTCTGTTGTCCTCTCTCCAACCTCCTCTACAAAGTTCCTTTCTGACACCAGGTCTTTGTTTATGTGGTTTCCCCCTTTCTCTGTGTGTGTGTTTCTTTCCTTGGCAAACTACAAATCATCATTTAGGTCTCAGCTTAAATGTCACTTCCTGAAAAATGACTTTGCTGAGAGTCTAAACTGGGTCTCTCAATTCTAAGAGCCCTGCACCTTCTGTGTCTGTGTGCTCCCTGATGTGTTCTTCCCAGTTAGATAGCAGGGTCCCCGAGGGCTGAGTTTTCTTCAATGCTTTCACTCAAACACCTCGCAAGAAAATTTGACAATCTATTTTTCAAGTGGAAGAGTAAATCATTAAAAAAAAAGATCTAATCAGGAATCAGAATATGAAAACCAAGTGAATAATTACTATCTAGAATTTTATTACACTATACATAAATTGTCTATCTCTGAGATGAAACAACTTCAAGACAGTTGTTTTTGAAAAATAATAGCAAAATACCATATAAAATAATTTACAGATTCCATGGCAGTGTCACATCAATACTTCCATTTTAGAGGGCATATTGTAGAAAAAGCAAGTTTTATAGTCTGAATTGTCTAAAGAAAGGAATGTTCCTTTAATGTTTAAATGCCTTCCATAACTGCGATAGCTGCAAGCATGCATGAAAAGCTGAACAGTGTCTCTTGCACATCAGATGGTACTAACTGAAGCTCTGTCAAAGAAACAATTGTTAGAGTTATTCATTTCAGTGGTCATCACATTTGCTACCATTAACCTTCTAAAATGAGTCACTGACCCCATCTGTCTAAAACTGTGATGTTAAAATTATTTTTGAAGGTTTTTTTTTTGCACATATCTGATTGTCCACCTTCTCTGTTCTATTACTTTTAGTTTCAGTGTTCTTTAAATCACTGTGCCTCCTTTTTAGGTTATGGTTTAGAAATAGAACAGTCTTGCTCTGGTCGACTTCTAAATGTTTGTGTCTCCCCTCCATCTCTTTAAAAAAGAGTCTGATCATGTGAATTTAAAGTGCCTACTTTCTACATCATGTTTCATTATTTTTACTAAATTTTTTTCTAGTATTATTATTCTCTGATCTTCTTCTTATAAGTCAAGTTTGTGATTCCATTCCTTTTTATAGCATTCTCAAATAAAATAAAAAACTGGTTAGTGTCAAATTGTACTTTAATCATAGCTAAGAAAAGTTTGACCTATAATTCTTCCCTCCTGTTATGTAAGATCTGTTTTCTCTATCATGGTAAATCCTTTTTCCTTTTCAATCTTTGAAGCCTTGTTCAAGGAATTATTAGGATAAAACTCAGTGTCCCTATTAAGGAGAAACTCTCATGGTTAAGTCAAATTTTCATCATTCAGGGCTTAATTAAACAATCTGTGCTTTATCTTTTCTAAATCTTTATTCTTCTCACTTTGCAAATAGCTTAAAATAAACGTCAATTTCTAGACGCCATGGGTCCATTTACTATTTGCCATGGTAAACTCTTCCTATCACTTTATCTCTTCTGCATAACTGAGTAAGGGAAATAATGATCAACCTAAAGCACATTAAAAAATAAAATAAATCAATAGAGACTGGAAATAATCAGCAAGTTTTATGTATTTACTTGATCTTTACTCCCGTTCTATGATTTTATTTTATTTGGTGTTCGCAACACAATTCATCTGTAAAACTTGACCATATTTTTGCCTCTGTGTTTACATATCTGTCACCTCTCCTTAAACTAATATTCTTCCATAACATTTCATGTTAACACACAGAGAGAGATGCACACAACTATTCTTGAAGCCTAGTCACCATTTCTTTTAACTATCAAGACTATGGTTGACTTTATGTCAAGGGATTAACTTTTGAAAACAGGATTTCGACCAAAGGTTACCTCTACTTCAGGATATTACATTATCATAATGGGATTATTATCAGGGCATTTAGATTTTTAGGCCGTGGAGAACAATCAGTGGTGCTCCACATTTAGATAGTGTTCATTAATATTTGGAACACTTGATGCATCATTTTGGCCCCCAAAATAAAATAGCATAGTGTTATTAAGTCAGCTCAAGAGAAAATTTCAGTAAACCACATGTTTATGGTAGGCAAAATTCTAAGATACCACCTCCCCTTCTGCCTGTGGCCAAGATTTCTATCCGTGGCATATACAACTTCTCCCAGTTTTTTCAATCACTAACATAGGTACTGCTGTGAAGGGATTTTGCAGATGTAATCAAGTTCCCACATCAATTTACCTTAAGATTGGGAATTTTTTTTTTAATCATATGAGTCCTTACAAAGCAGAAAATTTTCTCCAGCTGACGGCAGAAGAGGATGTTAGAGATTTAAAACAGGAGGATTTGACATGCTATTGCTGTTTTGAAGGTTAAAGGGATCACATGCTGAGAAATACAGCACATCTAGAATGTGAGAGTGGCCTCAGCTGACAGCTAGCAAGCAAACAGAAGCCTAAGTCCTACAACCAAAAGGAAATGGATTCCCAACCACACAAATGAGTCGGAAGCAGATTCCTCCTTAGCCAGTCCTCCAGATGAGAACACAACCCACAGCACCTTGATTTCAGTCTGATGAGATCCTGAGCAGAGGACCCCAATATGCCACACCAGATTTCTGTCCTTCTAAATTATGGGCCAATAAATGGCTCTGCTTTAAGCTGCTGAGTTTGTGGTGATTTGCTATGCAGCAATTGAAAACGAATACAGATTTTGATATTGAGAGTGAGAGTGACTTTGGAATCTAGTGGAAGGAAGATGAAACCAAATGAGTATGATTAAGAAACCCTAAATTATGGCCAGACACTGTGGCTAGAGCCTGTAATCTCAGCACTTTGGAGGCTGGGGTGAGAGGCTTACCTGAGCCCACAGATCGAGAATAGCCCAGGCAACTTGGTGAGACCTCCTCTTGAAAATAAATAAAAAAATAAGCCAGGCATGAAGGTATGTGCCTGTAGTTCCAACTACTTGGAAGGCTGAGGCAGAAGGATCACCAGAGCCCAGCAGGTCGATGCTGGAGTAGCTGTGAGCATACCATTGCACTCCAGCCTGGTTGATGGAGTAAGACTCCAACTCAAAAAACAAAAAACAAAAAAACCCTAAATTACTAGAGAAAGCCTAAATTGTTGCACTCAAATAACTGACCCACAAAAACTGTAGATAATAATAGATGTGTATTATTTTAGGTCATCAAGTTTGTGGTAATTTGTTATGCAGCAACAGAAAATGAATTCAATGTTTGTGATATGTTAGACTAGTAGCACTTTACATGGAGTGAAGTACTCATACCACAAAGTACTCAGATGCTGGGAAAATTATAACAAATATAGCTCAGAAGATATTGATGAGCTTCCAATCCAATAATTACAAGTTTCACCCACCAACTACACAAGAGAGTATTAAACTTCAATCAGAGTGGCAAAAAAAAAAGGAATCTAGGGTTTCCCTGAGAGAAAACAGCTATACTAAAAACCAAGTGCACTGAGGATAAATGGATGTGAACGAAGGAATGAAAGGCACATAAAGTCGGGTGACCGCAAATAAATCAGAGGAAGCTAAGGAGTGGAAAGTGGAGAAAAATCATCTGTTGGGAAATGGTGAGAAAACGCAGGTTGGTGATCAGAATTAATGCAACTATTTTTACAGTGCCCAAAGGAAGTACAGACATATTTCAACTATTTTTTAGAGGTAGGTATATCTGTCAGCTGCGGCAGAAATAGAGGAATAATTTTTAACAAAGTGATGAAAGTAAGACAGCATAAGAATGTATTTTATTTTATTTTATTTTTTGAGTTGGAGTCTCACTCTGTCGCCCAGACTGGAGTGCAGTGGCCGCTCCCGGCCACCGCTGCCTCGACCTGCTGGGCTCCGGCGATCCTTCCGCCTCAGCCTTCCAAGTAGCTGGAATTACAGGCATGCGCTACCACGCCCGGCTGATTTTTTGATTTATTGTAGAGATGAGGTCTCACTGCCCAGGCGGGTCTCGAACCCGCGGGCTCAGGCAATCCACTCACCTCAGCCTCCCAAAGGCGCGGGATTACAGGCTGAGCCACCGAGCCCGGCTAAGAATGTATTTTAAAAATCTATCAACCCAAAAGCAAGAAATAAATGAGAAATAAATGAGTGAACAATGAGAAGCAGAAAAAGAAATAGTGTTGAAGGGTTCAATGTCAGATATGAATGTGAGGCAACAATGTTCCTCCTCTTGCAAACACCACACAAAAGCAAAAAAAAAAAAAAATGAATGAAAAGAATTCTCAAACTCTACTAATTGAAAGCCAGGGTATAGATATAATCTTCATGCTCAAAATCAACCACCAACAAAATATATGGGTTTCCAAAGTAACTATGATTGGTCTGGAAAGCCATCCCCTTCCCCCATTGAAAATGAATAGTAATCATCCCAGTGGTGGTAGATCTGAGAAAATACAACCAAAATAGAATCCCTGCAGGTAGAGGATCTCACCATGATCTAAAATTTTAATATCACTTTCAAGAACAGCTGAGGTATCTGGGAATCAAGGCAGAGTTTGATGCTGTAGAAGCTTTGCTGGATGAAATACAATAAAGCTGAGTCAAAAATAATGGAAAAAAAAGCTTGGAGAAACGGGCCCCTGAAAATACCAGGAAAAAGTTTATCTCTAAAGGGATCTCCTGCAAAAAGACAAGCCAGAAAACTCCAATTGTTTTCATAAGGGTTACTAAAAACTAGTGTGCACAGAATTAGCTCAAAGGTTCTGAAAGAAAAAAAGCAGCAATCATCAAGAGAAAAAGAAGCAAGACATTATGGGCATAGAAGGCATGAAGTATCTAGCCAAACATTTAGATATAAAGTTTTCCAAATTCAATAAAAGACTGCCCATGTTGTTTCCTAGGCTGCTGTGACAAAGTACCACACACTGAGTGGCTTAAAACCATGGACCTATTGTATAACTGCTCTGTAGGCTTGAAGTCCAAAATCAAGAGGGCCCTGCTCCCTCTGAAACCTGTAAAGAGGATCCCTCCTTTCCTCTTGCCAGTCTCCGTTGGTGTGCAAGTGATCTTTGTCACTGGCTTGCAACTGCAGCACTTCTACCTCTGCATCTGCCTCCACATGATGTTCCTTCCTTGTCTGCCTTCACATGGCTTTTTCCTCTTGTTCTAAGGACACCAGTCATATTGGGTTGGGGTTTACTCTAATGACCTCATCTCAACATGACTATATCTACAAGACTTCTATTTTAAAGTCATAGTCACAGATACTGGGGTTTAGGACTTCAACGTATCTCTTTGAGAGAGCACAATTCAACCCATAACACCTGTGAAGGATGTTGGTGAAGCAGAAATAAAACAACTCAAGGAAGAGATGATAAGAATTCAGAAGGAGGTATTTCAACATTGACAAACTTAGCTAGAGAAAACAATGAAAAAGTCCATACACAAAACAAGAACAACTAATAAGAAAAGAACCACAAGAATCTGTTTAGCTCATTATATTCAAATTAGTTTGATAACCTTAATAAAATGTATGCTTTTCTGGGAAAATAAAATTTAGCAAAACTAATCCCATAAAAATTAGAAAAGTCTAAAATAACTGCCTTACATAAATATATATAAAATATAAATATGATATATTTATATAATAGAAAAATAAAATATAAATATAAAATATAAATATATCCCACTCCTCTTTAAAGAGGAGATCATTCCAGTGCATTTTAAACTACCCCTGAGAATTGAAAACTGGGGAAATCTTCCTAACACATTCTATAAAATGAGTACAATAGTAAAGCCAAGTCATTTTTTTAAAGACTAAACAAAAAAAGTAAAATTACAGACCAACCTCAGTGACCTATACCAAAAAAAACCTAACAAAATACAAGCAGTCGATTAGCAGAAACTTCTTTTAGTTTAGAAGTATGGACTAATGTTAAAATATATAATAATATCATTCAATTCCCATTTATAATTGATTTAAATCACAATGGAGGTAAAGTCAAGGCATTGTCTAAAGGACAAAAGAGTTTTTAAGTTATTGTTCTGTGTCTCAATTACCTGATATTTTCTCTTCATATGGGCAGAAAGATATGATACCTTTCCTCCCTATCATAAGGGTCAGAACCAACAATCCTCTAACAAATGAGAGAGAAAACAACACATTTATTTAATTAAAATTTTATGTAACACAAGAGACTTCAGAAATGACTGAAAGACCCAGGGAAAACTATTTTTATGCTTAGGTTTGATGAAGAATGGACAACTGTGTAGAAATATGATTGGACAAAAAGTTACGATCTAATGGTAATACACTGAGGGGGGAACCCACCAAAGTCTGTCTGTTCAAATTCTTCTTGGCCTCTTGGAGCAGCTTTCCTTCCTCCTGGGGATGAGGAAGGCTTCTCTGAAACAGGATTATAAAAGAAAACAGAATCTGAGGACCTCAAACTCCCTATGCCAAAGAGAAAGTTAAGCCGAGAAACTCAGTCACACACCCCCAAAAAACTACCTTGCTTTTGCTCACAAACAGATAGCTGCAAGGATACAAGGCCACATATCACCCCAAAGGGCCTCACCCACAAATTGCTCACCAGGAAGTCTTTCAGAATACATATTCACCTGTAGATAGCCTGGAAGCAGATTTTTTCTGTTGTAGCTCATCCTGACAATGTCAGTTAACAGAACAGGAACAAGACTAGAAATTACCCCTCCTCTTACCCTGAGACAAATGCATAATTGACTTCTCCCTCTACTGTGTATGTCCCTGTGTTTACTTCATCTTCTGTGAAAGGTAGATTTACTGAGCAGATGAATGCATAATTGACTGTCCCTCTACCCCGTCTATTGATATGCAAAACATTAAGTTCACTGAGCACATCTCAAGAACATAACCCCTGCCTCGTGGCCTCCTCTCCTCCTGTCTTCTTCCTTAGCTCCCCCTCCCCATGCTTTCCTCTAAATACTGAAGTCCTCAAAATCCACTTCAGAAAAAAGCACCCATCACAGACACTGCTGTGATTTGTTAGGTTTGTTTTGTTTTGTTTTGTTTTGTTTTTCCTTTCCAGGAGCATCCTCCACATTGGCAAAATAAACCTCTAAAACGATTGAGATTCATCTCAGCCACTTTTTGGTTTATGGGGTCGTCAAGGGAGAAGGGAGAGAATGACCTTTCTAGGTCTTTTGGCTTGCCTTGGGATAGAGGGATTCTAGTTTCTATGACCTGCCTTCTGGAAGAGGGATTCTGGTTTCTATGACTAACTTCAGGGGGAAAAGTGGGGCAGGAGATGGGAGGGCAAGAGAAACCAGAGAGACCTTGCTTCTGAGGCTGCTTCTGAGGCCTTAATCTCCTTTGGTTCAAAGGATGAAGCAGGCCAAAGAGCCAGGTATTGGGGCTTTGTGTTCTGAGTCCCAACAGTACCACTTTAGAAGATCAGAATGGCAAAAGAGGTTATGTACCATGTAAGAGAAACATTGCTATGGCATTATAATTGTAATAATAGTAAGATGATACAATAGGAAGAATATACCAGAATAATCTAGGCAAACATTATTGTTAACTGAATTGTAAAAAATAGACCCTATATAAAATAAAAATCCTTAAATTCCTATTTAGGACATTCATAAACTCAAAGATAAAAGTATTGCCACAAATGTGACAATATTGAAAGCTTGGCTATAATTTTTCTTATGTTATTACAATTAGAAATAGATTTTTTTAAAAATCATGTTTGACATAGAATTTTATTCCTTTTTTGCCAAGTCGTTCAGTTATGTTTCAGGAAAACTGTCCAATCAATATATTATTTAGATGTCATCTAATGCTTATCCACTGTGTACTTGGTAAATGAACTTTTTAGAGGTAGTTAATAAGATGTGAGCAAATCGGTTGGGCTCAGTGGCTTAGCCTGTAATCCCGCCCTTTGGTAGGCTGAGGTGAGTGGATTGCCTGAGCCCATGGGTTTGAGACCCGCCTGGGCAATTTGGCGAGACCTCATCTCTACAATAAAAATAAAAAAATCAGCCAGGTGTGGTAGCGTGCGCATGTAGTTCCAGCTACTTGGAAGACTGAGGCATAAGGATCATCGGAGCCCAGCTGGTCGAGACTGCGGTGGCCAGGAGCAGCCACTGCACTCCAGTCTGGGCTACAGAGTGAGACTCCAACTCAAAAAACAAAACAAAACAAAACAAAAAACAATAAGATGTGAGAAAAATCAAAGCATTGAATTTTTAAAAGAAAACTATATAACGTAGATAAGGTTTTTTAAATCACGGCTGTAACTATTTTACATTAAATATGGTAGATAATGTGAATGATATGTGTACCTGTAGATTCATATTATGGTTATTTTTTAAAAAATCTAATTAAACAAATTAAGTAAATAGATAACGTCATTCTATTGACTCAGAAAAGATCATCTGAAAAACAGCTTCATATATTATTTGGTTTCGCTAGCATCTATACAAATATTTTTGGTTTTGTTTGTTTGTTAGTTTTTGAAAGCAGGATTTATTAAGACGGAAAATTTCCTGCAGTGGGAGGGGCCCCAAGGGGGTTGCCCATAAATGTATTTTTAAAGGGCAATTACTTTTATTTTTCTTTTTATTCTGAAACATGAAAGATAAGGTGAGATTTTTCCAGATAGTATGAGCTCCTTTTTACAGTTTTTTCAGGATGCATTCAATGCCGACAGGTGTTCTTTTAGAATCCAGATATGTAACATGGCAGTGCATGTGACCTGCCAAAGAGTGACTAAGCTGAAAGTACCATGATGTGGTTATGACAGGGTTGCAAAAGAACACACCTTGTATTGTTACCCAAAGCATTCTCTGAAAAGCAATTTAAACATAAAATAGGTTTGCCTTCTACTCAGCCAAAATAAGTACTTCCTTACTGGAGATATCTAGTGTGTATTGAAAGATGTTTTTGAAGGCTCTAAAGTGTATGTATGGGTGGGTGGATGGGTGGTGTGTGTGTGTGTGTGTGTGTGTGTGTGTGTGTGTGTTTGCAAGAGAGGGGAGAGGGGAGAGAGAGACAGAGATGGAGAGGTAGAGGCAGATGTGGGGATTCTGTACAATGCTCTAGGCTTACAAATCATTTATCTTGGGTAGTATATTTGCTTTAGTTTTTGCAACTAGGTAAAGAATATCATAACTTTTCAATATTACCATTGTTAAAGCATTAAAGAAATTGACAAATCAAATTTAGCAAAGTTTATTTGAGCAAATAATAATTTGCAAATTTGATAGTTCCCCAAACCAGAATAGGTTCAGAGACACTCAGGTACTGCCACATGGTCGAGGAAATTTATGGATAGAAAAAGGAAAGTGACTTACAGAAAGTGGAAATGAAGTACAAAAACAGCCAGATTGGTTACAGCTTGACATTTGCCTTATTTGAACACAGCTCGAAGAGTTGGCAGTTTGTCAGTGGTCCAAGTATGGCTTTTGTGATTAGCTGAATCTCTGTTACTTGTTACAAGAGTGGGTTACAGTCTGTTTTCTCATCCAGTTAGGTTACAGTTCACTGTGGACAGAGAAAGCTTTGGGCCACACTTACAAGGAGGCAGCTTTAGGCTAAATGTAACGCCATTTACATAAAAGTTATTTCTAAATAAACAAAGAGATACTGTGAATGAAAAAGTTATTTTGAAATAAATAAAAAAGGCCTGGTGTGGTGGCTCAAGCCTGTAATCCCAGAACTTTGGGAGACCGAGGTGAGAGGATTGGCTGAGTCCACGGGTTTGAGAACAGCCTGGGCTACCTGGAGAGACCTCATCTCTACAATAAATCAAAAACACACAAAATATTAGCTGGGTGTGGTAGTGCACGCCTGTAGTTCTGGCTAATGGAAGGCTGAGGTGGAAGAATCGCCTGAGCCCAGCAGGTCGATGCTGGGGTGGCCATGAGCATGCCACGGCACTCCGCCTGGGCCATAGAGTGAGACTCCAACTCATAGATAGATAGATAGATAGATAGATAGATGCAGTGAATGTTGACCAAAAGTTTTGATGATGATCTGTTTTTACAGAGGAGAAGAAATGGATATTTATTTGTTTTCATAATGACATGTATAAAATAGGACCAGTAAGGAGTAGATTATAAGACCTATTTTTAGCAGATACATTTTAGAAAAAAATGTTAGGAAAAGCTAACAATGAAATTGAACGTGTCAACCTCTGGTACCATAAGAGAATTCCATTGTTTATGGTATGTTTTTTCTTGGTATTTGCCTTATCTGAACACAGCTTGAACAACTGGCCACCTGTCAGTGGTCCAGAGTCCTCCTCATGCTAAAAATGTATTTGTGTGTATAATAAAGTTTCATATATTTGGAACACATTCATAAGCATCATATTTATACTTGGAGATAATTTTACTGTCTTTCAGGAATCTGACTGAAGTGCTTGGTTTTGATGAAAGAAGTTCTATAGATTTGATCAGAAGCCAATGAGTCCAATCAAGTTATATCTTTTAAATTTAAAAATCAGGAAAAAAAAAATCCAGCACAAGATTTAAGTGAACTAAGATTTTAGAGCAATCTCTGAGTGGAGAAACCCAGGAAAGCTAGGTTATCAGAGATCATAGAGGGTCGTCTTGTGGAAGAAGGAACACTGTGGTTGAGAAGAGATATTAGTCATTATCTCAGAGTAATTGGGCTGCCATTTGAAATCACAATAAGTGAAAAAGCTTATGTGGAAAGATCTTTTTCTTTCCCAGTGGATACCATGTTTTAAAAATTGTGATAAGAATACAACATGAGATACATGAGATGACCCTTTTAAACAAGTGTACCATACAGTATTCTTCACTATAGCACAGTGTTGTATGTAGCAGAGCTCTAGGACTCACTCATCTTGCCTAACTGAAATCTTATCCCTGTTGAACCGCAACTCTTCATTTCCCACTTCTCCCAGGCCATGGTAACCACATCCACTCTGTGCTTCTATGAGTTTGACTATTTTAGACTGCGCCTATACCTGGAATCATGCTGTATTTTTTTCCTTTGTCCTTCTGTGTCTGGCTTATTTCACTTAACATAACGTCATCAAGGTTCATGTTGTCACATGTAGCAGAATTTCCTCCCATATAATAGTGCTCCATTGTAAGCTTGTACCACATTTCCTCTGTCCATTTATATGTCAATGGGTATAAAGGCTATTTGTACATCTTGGCTATTGTGAATAATGCTGCAATGAACATGAGATTTCAAATATGTCTTTGTGACACTGGTTTTATTTTTTTTGAATACCCAGAAGTAGGATTGTTGGATCACATGATAGCTCTATTTTTAATTTTGTGAGGAACCTACATACTGTTTTGTAAGGGGTTGTGACATTTTTGTATTCCTTCCAACCATGTATAAAGATTTCATTTTCTCCACATACTTGCCAACTCTTGTTATTGTTTTATTATTGTTGTTGCAGATTATAGGTGGTAGCTCATTATGATTTGATTTGCATTTCTCTGATGATTAATGATATTGAACAACTTTTTATATGTGTGTTGGTCATTTGGACATTTCTTTGAAGAAATGTAAGTTCAAGGCCTTTACATCTTTTTAAATCTGGTTATTTGTTTATTTTTTGCTATTGAGTTGTAGGAGTTTCTTGTATAGTTTGGGTGTTAATCCCTTATCAGATATATGATTTGGAAATAGGTTCTCCTATTCCATAGGTGGCCTCCTCAATCTGTTGGTTGTTTCCTGTGCTGTCAGAAAGTTTGAATTCTTTGTTTTTATTCTCTAGATATCTTGTCATTATGACTCTTCTTAAATGATGTCATTTTTATATGTACAATAAAAAACAATGGAAATTGTTAAAAAAAAACCCAAAGTTCAGACAGATGGGATTTTATACCACAGAGAAGACCAAAGTGGAAATAACATTACCCTAGGATTAATTAAAGGAAAACTGTTTATTCAGGTACAACTATCAGGCAAGTTGCTTGGAAATATGTTGATGCATTGCCATTTAACATCTTAAGAGTATATTTGCCGGGCTCGGTGGCTCAGCCTGTCACCCAGCACTTTGGGAGGCTGAGGTGAGTGGATAGCCTGAGCCCATGGGTTCCACATCAGCCTGGGCAACCTAGTGAGATCTTGTCTCTACAATAAATCAAAAATTAACCGGGCATGGTGGCACGCACCTGTAGTTCCAGCTACTTGGAAAGCTGAGGTGGAAGGATGACCGGAGCCCACCAGCAGGTCGAGGCTGTGGTGGCCGGGAGCATGCCACTGCCCTCCAGTCTGGGCAACGAGTGAGACTCCAACTCAAAAAAAAAAAAAAAAGAGTATACTTACTGCAGCTTTTAAGGGCAATATTTGTATATCTCTATTGTCTTTTGTTTTATATTTTGTTTATATTTTGACAATCTGTACAATAAGTACATGTTTTGATACTTTTTATAAGGCACTAATGTAACTGCATAGCTACATACTGTTCTCATTAAAGACAAAAGAATTCTTGTAAAATTTAGAGGTAGCAATAATGAGCAAAGGTAATGTTTCAATAGAAAGTGAGTGAAATGTGTAATAATGATATGTGTTATGGAAATAAGTACAACAAAGTTGAAAGGATATTTTGTTCAAGATTTCGATAAAGCCAACCCACTAGTATTTGAGATGGAAGTGTATATAGTATATAATAAGCATGTGACTGTAATTATTGTGAGAAATGCTACCCCCCTTTTTTTTTTTTTTAGTTGGAGTCACTCCATCTTGCAGGCTGGAGTGCAGTAAAATAATCAAGGTCACCGCAGCCTCGACCTGCTGGGCTCCAACGATTCTTCCTCCTCAGCCTTCCAAGTAACAGGAACTGCAGACTTGCACTGCCATCCCGGCTATTTTTTATTTTATTGTAGAGACGAGGTTTCGCCAAGTAGCCCAGGCTGGTCTCGAACCCCCGGACTCAAGCAATTCACTCGCTTTGGCCTCCCAAAGTGCTGGGATTACAGGCTGAGCCACCGAGCCTGGCCACGCCAACCTTTAAAATAAAAATTATGATTTTTGCACTTGCAATAATTGAGAGTTTGTTTTTCCTCCTTTTGAGGCAGTGTTTGACCGCCCTTTTCCGATGACTGCATGACCCTCGGACTGGGCAACCTGGTAAATGGTCAGCACCACCATTCCATCCTCACTGAGCTCCTTAACATGCAAGTCAGCTTCTCTGTGCACAAATCCACTCCATTTCCATGCAAAGGGGGAATCCAGTTGTGTGGACCTTTATTATAAAATGTAAAAATTGCCTCTTAAGTGTTACAGATTTAATGTCATAAATTTCTCTGGGGTTCTGCAACCAGGTAAAGACTCCGGAGATGCCCAGATGAACTGCCGCTGGGGCTGCTGCCTGCCTTTTCACCAGGCTTTTTATCAAGACGCAGAATAACTATGTTTAATTGTCCCACAATTGAAAGAACATGCCCACAATTGTGCTTATATATTCCAGGCAAGTAAATACAACAGAAAAGAAGAGAAGGCAGTCTGAGTAGTCTGGGAGAAGGGCATTGTTTTCATTACTGTGTTCCCAGGGCACAGCACAGAGGCTGAAAAATAGTTGGCATTAGACCAATTTCTGTTGAGTTCAATTATCGTCAGTTTCCTTTGTGAATGCTGAGGAGTAGAGAGGGTAGAGAACATAGAATTTTATGCACAGGAAAATAAAATAAAATACTCAAAGAAAGGCTTGCCTGTTGAAACCCAGTTAGGTTTGAAAGTTCTTCAAGACAAATGTCATTAAATTTTACCTAGTTGGGCATTTAAAAAAAACTTCTAAACCGGGCTTGGTGGCTCAGCCTGTAATCCAGCGCCTTTGGGAGGCTGAGGTGAGTGGATTGCCTGAGCCCACGGGTTCGAGACCCACCTGGGCAGCGAGACCTCATCTCTACAATAAAATTAAAAAATCAGCTGGGCATGGTAGTGCATGCCTGTAATTCTGGCTACTCAGAAGGCTGAGGTGGAAGGATCGCCAAAGCCCAGCAGGTCGAGGCTGTGGTAGCCGGGAGTGGCCACTGCACTCCAGTCTGGACGACAGAGTGAGACTGCAATGCAAACAAACAAACAAACAAACAAACAAAAAAACACTTCTAATTAGAGAAGTCTATAAAATGCCTTTGTGAGGTCTTTGAACTCTGTTAATAAGATGGAAGTGTCACTCTGAGACTTTATGTGTATTTCATTTACTTTATTTGCTGGAAGACAGGTGTTCTCTTGTTCCACACTCAAATTTACAGTCCCTGTGACTTTCCTGAGGCTCAACTGTTACTGGGTCGTGCCTATCAGGTGAGAATGAGGTTTCTGTCACCTGTCAGTTTTGAACATGAAACAGAGCAGAATATTTACTGTCTGGTGAGTTTCAACATGTTTCAGTGAGTCTCATACTTATTCTTATTGATGAAAAGTTCAAACTGAATCTCTCCCAGCCAGAACACTCATTCTGTATGGAATTGCATAGGTGTTTGAAACAATTAAGATTTCTATGGGCCAGGCTCAGTGGCTTAGCCTGTAATCCCTGCATTTTGGGAGGCTGAGATGAATGGATTGCCTGAGTCTCCCGGGTTTTAAGATCAGCCCGGACAACTTGGTGAAACCTCGTCTCTACAATAAATTAAAGGTTAGCCAGGCATGGTAGCTACTTAGAAGGCTGAGGCAGAAGGACTGCCAGAGCTCAGCAGGTCAACACTGGGGTGGCCATGAGTGTGCCATTGCACTCCAACCTGGGCGACAGAGTGAGACTCCAACTCAAAAAAAAAAAAAAAAAAAAGATTTACCTATAGTCTCTCACAACCCTTACACACAGAGAGTTAATCATTTTGTAATAAATGAATGCTTCAGGTAATGAGACACTCAGAATCCCTACTTAGAGAAATTGAATTCCTATATTCTCTTAAAAAGAAACAGTGTCCAGTGCACATATGGAATGTCTGAAAAAA
>JAPVLO010002710.1:0-30655 GCA_027257055.1 Cephalopachus bancanus | reverse complement strand
CTGATATTTAAGTCTTTACCCCATTTTAAGTTCACTTTGTACACAGTGTGAGATAAAGGTATAATTTCACTGTTCTGTACATGGATATCCAGTTTTCTCAACACCATTCATTGAAGAGACTGTCCTTTTCCCCTTGTATATTCTTGGCACCTTTGTTGAAAATCAAGTGGCTATAAATATGTAAGTCTATTTCTGGGTTTTCTATCCTGTTCCACTGGCGGATGCATCTGACTTAATGCCAATACCATGCTGTTTGGATTATATTAACTTTATAACATATTTTGAAATCATGTAGGGTGATGTCCGTAGCTTTTTTCTCTTCTGCTCAAAATGACTTTGACAATTTGGGGTCTTTTGTGGTTCCATCTAAATTTTAGGATTTTTTTTTCTATTTCTATAAAAACTGACATTAGAATTTTGATAGAGATTGCGTTGACTTTGTGGATTGCTTTGAGTAGTATGAACATTTTAACAATATTAGTTCTTCCAATTCATAAACACAGGCTATCCTTGCATTTATTTATGCTTCTTTAATTGCGTTCATCAGTGCATTATAGTTTTCTATGAATAGATCTTTCACCAACTTGTTTAAATTTATTCCTAAGTATTTTTTAGTAGCTATTATAATTTTAGAATTTCTTTTTCAGATAGTTTGTTGCTAGTGTTAAGAAACACTAATACTTTACTGAATTTGTTTATCAGTCTGGCAGTTTCATTTTTTTCTACATATAAAATCACGTCATTTGCAAACAGAGATCATTTAACTTCTTTCCCCTATTTGGATGTTTATATTTCTTTTTCTTGTTTAATTGCTCTGGTTAGGACTATGTAGAAAGGAAATGGCAAGAGTAGGCATTTTGTCTTGTTCCTAATCTTAGAGGAAACATTTTTAGCTTTTCACTTTTTAGTATAATATTAGTTGTGACTTGTTATTTATGTTCTTTATTGCACTGAAGTGCATCCCTTCAATATCTAATTTATTGAGAGTTTTTAATCATGAAGAAATGTTGACTTTTTTCAAATGCCTTTTCTGCATCTATGAGATGATCTTGTGGTTTCTGTCCTTCATTTTGTGAATGTGTATCACATTCATTGACTTGCATATGTTGAATCATCCTTACATTTATCCCACTTGATCATGATGAATAACCTTTTTTTTTTAATGTTTTTTTTTTTGAAGGACAGGATGGGGTGCTTTTATTGGCAGATGCAGCAAGTAACTGGAGAACTGTGGAGAAGGATGGAGACCACCAACTTGGGGTTTCTTAGTGCCAATTCTTGCCCCTGCGTCCAACCCTCATCATCCTCCTTGTAAAGCACTTGCAGAAAGTTTGATCCAACAGTCAGGCAGTCCCCACCTCTTGTTCTCCTGCCATGCTCATGGAGTGGTCTCTTAGGTCTCAAGGGGCCCTATCCTTCTGCTTTGTTACCTAAGTTGGCAGGCTTCTCCTCTGGGACAAAAGCCCAGGCCTGCAGTCTCTACCAAGCACTGCTGTCCTCAGGTGCAGGGGCAGCCAGAAGAGTGTGCCAAGACCTGAGTTCCACTTTCTGCTGGTGCAGCTGCTTGCACTTTCAAGGCTAAGTAATGAAAAGCACAGAACTCTGCAGCTGTGGGACCATCATCTGCTCCTGTCAGAGGCACCCTGCAGTTCTGAGAAACATTTCATTTGCATAACAGAACTTGTGCATTACAATGAGTGTTACAGTCAAAAAGTGATGTTCTGCACTCTCTTAGGGAAGCTGCTATTCGTTCACTCATAAATGAAGGAGACCCAACAGCAAGCTCAGAGCAGGCATGGTGACCTTTTCCGGGTCCTCGGTGTGGGGTCAGCCACAGTCCCAGGATCTCATGAGAAGCAGAGTTGGAGCATGCATTTCAGACCAACAAAACAGGCATGTGCTGCAGCAAGATGGTGAACATAAGGAAAAGAGATAAAACCAGCCCTGAGATTAGAAAGGAACACTGGTAACATGCAAGGCCTTGAAGGGCATGCCGAGAAGGTCTCAAGGTGCTGCAGTTGCTGAGGAGGGCAGTGGTTCAACTCCACCTGCAGTAAGACAGACAGTGACACCAGGCCAGGAGTCAGAGTGCTGCTGGGAAGATCTGGTGAGTGGCTGTGGGAAGATGAGATAATGGGGAAGGGAAGAAGAACCAGAGTTAAAGCTACACCCACGCTGTACCAGGTGATTCTGTATCTGCTGATAAAAACAAAAAACAAAACAAAAAAATTGTGTTGCATGGATCTGTGTTCTGGAGACCCTGCTAGTCCTGGCAAAACACTTACGTCAGGACAGAAAGGGGCTCCAGCATATTTGCCTCCAGCCTCCTGAAGCTGATGTCCTTGAACACAGGGTGTTGTTTCACTCCAGCTGCTCCCTCACCCCTGCAGCCCAGCCATTCACTCAGATTCTTGGTGAGTAACATCATGTAGATAGATTTGGCATCCTCTGAAAACTTCTCAGAATACACTTCTTTTTGATTCTTCCATCAATGTCCTTCCATTTGAACTTCTCTTTAAGTTTTCTGAATGGTGACTGTCCCTGAATCATTTCATATATCAGACAGCCAAGTACCCACCAACTAGGACTAAATGTATAGTTTTCATTATTGATAACATCAGGAGCCATGTAGCCGAGTGTTGGGACTCTTCCTCGAACCATCTGCCCTTCTGGGATCTCCACAGTTAAACCCAGGCCTGAAATCCGAATATGTCCATGGTCATCGAGGAGAATATTCTCAGGCTTTAAGTTTCTGTATACAATCATTTCCAAGCCACAGCACACTTCTGCAGCATAGGAAACAGCTCTCTGTCCATCAAAACCAGGATTGCCCAGGTTGTCAACGTGAAACTTCAAATCCCCTCCATTCGTAATGGTGAGCACCAAGCACAAGGCATCTCTGGTTTCATAAGTATAGGCTAAAATAACTACAAATCTACTATGTAATTTTTCTAGGCAACTTTTTTCATTTAGAGTTAAAGCTTCACCTTTCCTCTTCTTATCCTTATCCTTTTTTTTCTAGCTTTTGATAAGCATACATTTTTCCTGTGGCTCGTACTTGACAGGCATAAACCTCGCCAAATCCACCTTTTCCTAGAACTCTGTAATGTCTAAATGTGTTCTTTGCTCCTGGTTGCCTTTCCAGCCATTTCCATTGTAAAAACCGAGAAAAATATGAGCTTTCTTGGCAATCTTCAAACAGTCCCCCTTTTCAATAGTTATAGACAACTCTAGCGCATTCCTCAAAGGCTTTTTTTGGAAGGATTCTGCTTTAGTCTCAATCTACATTCTCTCACAACATCTGGAGATATTTCTGGTAAAAGGGTTGCCGACTCATTATTAAAGAACCTATCTAAGATTGACAGTCCATAATCACTTCGGTCTTCATCATCAGCAACTTCATATTCTGCCATTGCATCTAAGAATTCAATGTGCCCCTTACATTAGGATTTACATCACAGAATTGCCTGAAGAGAAGTCTTCCTGTTGGCCGCTGGTCACAAAGACTGCCATAACCCTTTTCAATGCAATGTCTAAGCTCGCTGCACTGGCTGACAGAAGGCAGCTTCAGCTTCTCCCTCCATTTTTCACCTCGACCACTTTTTTTGTCGTATCCTCCTTGGCGCGCTCTCAGCGACTGCGTGTTGGCCAGGACGTTCTCGGGCTCCATGGCCTGTCGCCTCCGCTGGAGGGATGTGCGCGTTCCAGGAGGCGGAGGAAAAGCGGCCGCCGCGCCTCTGAGTAGCTCTCCGGGCGCCCGCTCGTCGGACCCGGGACCGGGCCCCGGGAGGCTGCCACGCGCGGGCGCCGCGGGTCACCGCTCTCACCGCCGCGGCGTCCTAGCCCGGGCTGCTTGCTGTCGGCCGCCTCGCGCCCGCCTAGCGCGCGCAACGTTCTCCTCAGGGCCCGGCCCTGGGCACCGGAGTCACCGCCCAGCCCCAGCCCAGCGAGGGGCTCTCCCGCAAGGGCGCCGCCGCCCGCTATTTTAAAGTTTATTGAAGAATAGTTGACATAAAGTAAACGTCACATATTTGAATCGTACAATTTTGGGTATCTGTATACATCTGTGAAATCACTGCACCCAAGATAGTGAACCTTTTCATTAACACTTAAAAGTCTTCTTGCCGGGCTCGGTGGCTCAGCCTGTAATCCCGCGCCTTTGGGAGGCTGAGGTGAGTGGATTGCCTGAGCCCGCGGGTTCGAGACCCGCCTGGGCAGGCGAGACCTCATCTCTACAATAAATCAAAAAATTAGCCGGGCGTGGTAGCGCGCGCCTTAGTTCCGGCTACTCGGAAGGCTGAGGCGGAAGGATCGCCGGAGCCCGGCAGGTCGAGGCTGCGGTGGCCGGGAGCGGCCACTGCACTCCAGTCTGGGCGACAGAGTGAGACTCCAACTCAAAAAAAAAAAAAGTCTTCTTATGTCATCTGTGATCCATTTTTGCCTTTAGCCCCCTCTCCAAACAACCTCTGATATGTTTTAGGGAATTTTATAAAACTGGAATTGTATTAAGATAATTATTATTTTCTTTTTAGTTTGCATTGATTGAACTAGTTTTACATCCCCAGGATAAAACTTACTTGGTCATGATGTACTATCCTCTGTGTGTTTTGCTAGATTTGATTTTTTTATGGATTTTGCATTTATGTTTATGAAGAATATTGTGGGTCTCATAGAATGAGTTGAACTGTGTTCCCTTCTCTTGGATTTTCTGAAAGAGTTTTGTAGAATTGATGTTATTTTTCCATTAAATGTTTGGTAGAACTCATCAGGACTGGAAGGATTTTTTGGTTGGCAGATGTTTAACTATGAATTCAACAACTTTAATAGTAAAGAGACTACTAAGGTGATTTATTCCTAAGTGAACTTTGATAGTTTGTGTCCTTCATATAATTTGTCTATTTTTTCTAAGTTATTGAATTTATGGACATAATTTGCTAATAATATCCTATTATAATCTTTTTGATGTTTGCAAGCCATACTGCTGTCTTCTTTTTCATTCATAATATTGGAACTATCTCAAACTGTTTTTGAAAAGACTAATAAAACTGATTTTTCAAAAACAAAGAGACACCATTACCAATATGAATAATCTTTTAAATGTGCTGTTAAATTTTGTTTGCTAGTACTTTATTGAGGATTTGTGCATCTATGTTCATCAAATATATTGGCCTGTAGTTTTCTTTTCTTGCAACGTTCTTATCTGGTTTTGGTATGAGGCTTCATAAAATAATTCTGAAGTACTTCCTCCTCTTCAATATTTTGAAGGAGTTTTGAGAAAAATTGGTATTAATTTTTTTAAAATGCTTGGTAGAATTCAGCAGTGAAGCCAACAAGTCCTGGGCTTTTCTTTACTGGAAAACTTTTTCTTACTAATTCAATCTCCTTATTCAATATTGATCTGTTCAGACATTCTAATTCTTCATGATTCAGTTTTGATAGGTGGCATGTGTCTAAGAATTGATATATTTCTTTTTTTATTTTGAAGATGGTGGTACACTTCAGGATTAGGTATACAAGTGGGCATCATACAGGTGAAGTTTGGGCCTCCCTTTAGTTACCACTTCACCTGGTTTGAGATCAGGTACACTTATTGATGCTATGTACCTCCCCTCTCTCAGTTGCCCGGGCTGGTCTCAAACCCCTGAGCTCAGGCAATCCTCTCACCTGGGCCCCCCAAAGTGCTGGGATTACAGGCTGAGCCACTGCGCCCAGCCAGCTACCAGTCTAAATGAGTGTGTTGGGCTCATCAAGAGGCCAACGAGCAGCCAGGGCTGCAGATTCGTGCTACTGCCCTCCCCAAGTGCTGCCCGCACCAGGTCTCTATTTGGACATATTTGTTTTATTTCAAATTTGATAAGCAAAGTGGGGCTTAGGCAGTGTTTTTACTTAGCACCATCTCAGGTGTGAACAGTTCTTTTTAGTCTCAGAGTCCACCCGTCCATAAGTCAGAGTCTTTCTTGCCAGATGGTCCTTGGTGGGCAGAGCTTGCTGGAGCCAGAGCTTCTGCTGGACCAGTGTAGAGGGATCTTTCCTGGGCCCATACACATCCCTGACTATAGACTGGGGGGGGTGCCCAGCGTCAGGGAGTGCAGAACATGCCTGCCTAAGGCTGGCTGTCTCCATCTTACTAATGGGCAAACCACGGCCCAGGAGGCTAGCTCTCCAGTGAGGCCTCAGGGACAGAGGTGAACATGTGGCCAACAGCTCCTGAGTGAGGGGAAATTCTCACTGATTCCATAGAAATATGCCAGATAAATAAGATTTTTTTAAAAAAATTTTTTTTTAGAGCTGGTATCTTGCTATGTTGCCCAAGCTGGTCTCAAAACGCCTGGCCTAAAGCAATCCTCCTGCCTTGGCCTCCCAAAGTGCTGGGATTACAAGTGTGAGTCATTACACCTGGCCAACACATTTTTTCAAAGATGATGAAATAAGGAAATGCATGATCAGGGCAAAAATGACACAGAAATGTAACAGTTCAGAGGAGGGAAGGTTAGGTGACCCGGGGAGAGCCCATCGAAAAGATACAACTTCAGTTGGATCTGGGTTATGTGCCAGACACTACCGGGTGTTAGAGAAAAAGTTGACTAGGATTGAGTCCCTTTCCTCAGGAGGTTTCTACACTGGGAGAAAGGACAGATATCTGAATATATAGTGAGAAGACAGTGTTGAACATGACAGTGGCAGTGTCCCCAGGACTGGTTTCCCTCTTGGCTGGACAGGAGGACAGTGAGGGATGGCTTGGAGGAAGAAAGTCTTTCAGCTGACCAGAAGATGGAAAGGCTTTCCAGACAGGATGGCACAAAGGCAGGGAAGCCCGAGTCTCCAAGGCGTGAGGAGCTGCATGCATCTGGTGTTCTGCAGTGTGAATTGCAAGGCCTGAGAGGCAGGATGTGACACTGCATGCATGGCGGGGGACCAGACCCCCAAGGGCTGGTGTGGCACAAGGTCCTGACCAGAAGACACACTACTGGAGGTTTAAGCAGAGAAAAGTCATGATCAAGCTGGAGTTTTTGAGGAGGACTTTGATGAGCCAGTGTGGTGGCGTGTGACTGTAGTCCCAGCTACTCAGGAGGCTGAGGCAGGAGGCTCGCTTGAGCCCAGAAGGTCAAGGCTGCCATGGGCTATGATCTTACCACTGCACTCCAGCTGGGTAACAGAGTGAGACCCTGTCTGTAAAAAAAAAAAATTATCTAAAAATTTTTAAAGAAGAGGACTTTGACGATGAAGGCCTAGAAATGGGGAGAGATCAAGAGGTCGATTTGAGAGTCCAGACTAAGCAGGCACTGGGAGAAAATGGAGGCTCTACTGCAGCGGAGTCTTGATTTTTCCCTTCCGGCTGCTCATAGAGGTCGGGGCTGGGACCAAGAACCGGGGAGCTCAGTGGGAAGACAGGACCCCTTCTAATGAGCCAGGCCGTGGTTAGAGGCTCCCCGCCCCACCTCCCTGCAGATGTGCAGTGCTTCCAAAGGGGCCCCCTCCCTGCAGAGCCCATGCGCCTAGTGGGGCACCACCTGGCCCCCTTCTTTGACAGTGTGGGTGACTGAGTGTCCGCTCCCCTTGTTCTGAAATTTTATATTTGCAATATTTGCAGCTGGTGTCTGTTCTGCAAGGAATTTTGTACCCGGGAATTGTGCATGGCAGGTATCGTGGTAGAGGAGGGGAAGACTTGTAGCCTGGGGCCTTGTCCCTGGTCCTTATGGGGTCATCGTTAGTTGATACAGCAGCTAGAGGGTCCCAGGTCATTGACTCAGCCCCTGGGTCAGACAGTGCACTGGCTATCTCTGCTATGTCACAGGTCTCTCCAGAATAGTAGCTTAAAGCAACAACTATGTGTGTCCCTACATTGTGGGTGGGTGAAACGTTCTGGCGCAGCTTGGGGAATTCTGGCTCCAGGTTCTCAAAGTAGGGCTGGTGCTGCAGTTGTCTGAAGGCTTGACTTAGGCTAGGGGCCCCCACCTCCAGGGAGGCCCCCTCATGGAATGAGGGCATGTTGGGCCATTCCTGGGAGGCCTTAGTTCCTGGCCCATCCACATGCTGCTCAGCTGTAGGTCCTCACGGCATGTGGCAGGCTCCCTCCAGAGCCAGTGACCTCAGGCGGAGACACCCAGAGTCATCTTTTTTATGACTGAGCCTCAGGAGGCACACAGCAACTCTGCTGCCACATCACATGGATGGTTGGAGAAGGTCTGCAGTCCCATCCATGTTTCAGGGGGGGGCTTTAGACTCCACCTTTTAAGGAAAGAAGAAGCAAAGAACGTGGACATATTTTACAGTTGCCTGCCTGTGGGGGAGCCCTGTTTTTCTCTGCCACTCCTCTCACTTCACTTATGACACCAGGTTGGGGGCTGGGCGGTCCCACACCAAGCCCATTCTCCAGTTGTCTGTGGTGTCTACAGGACACTGCTGGGAGTCCTGTAGTTCAATGATGTTAACCAGAGTTTGCGTCAGACTCCACCGGCTAAGCGCTTGGTCCCACAAGACCGGCCCCTCTTAGGATGCCAGTCACCAGTCCAGGATGTCCCCCATGCCCCGGACCAGCTGCCTGCAAACTGGAGGTTCCTACAGTCCTGTCCTCGGTTCCCTCATTTGCTAGAATGGCTTGCAGCACCCAGAAAGAGTGGACTTATTACTGCCAATGTGACAAAGGGTGTTCTAAAGGACACAAGGGCAGATCAAGACATGTGAGGTGAGCCCTGGAAGGGCGTGAACTTGGGCTGCCTCTCACATGGCTGTGCTCGCCATCCTGAAAGCTCTCCAAGCACAGTCTTTAGGGGTGGGAATGATCAGCAGGTAACTCCAGCTCCTCTTCACAGGGTGGCACGGAAGCTGCACTGCTCAGGTGCCACTCTCCTACAGGATGACAGGCTGCCGCCAGGGCTGAGCCAGGGTGCAGACCTACCGGGGCATCACTCCAGGATTCCCGTCCTCCCTCGGGGATGCTTCATTCCTCTTCCTCTCACCTCCACTGCATGCTATCTTCTTCCATTTGCATTTCTAAGTACCACTGCCCAGAGCCCCAGGAATAAATGGTTTTCTGGGGTTTCCTCCTTGCTCCTACCCAGGCCCAGCCTCCTAGATTCTGTCATTTGCAAACCAGGAGGACCACAGCAAAGACATCCCTATATTTTTGGAATGAATAAAGCATTCACTGTGCTATGAATGTGTTCATTTATTCATGATTAATTATATGTCTATTATAGTACCCTGTGTAATAGGCATGTGCTGGGCACTAGAAGGAAGGTAAAACACAACTGTTGCTCTTGAGGCGTCCATCGTCCAGGTGGAGAAGCAGAGACATCCATGAACATGACCAAAGATCACAAAATGTACGCTCAAATCTGTAGTTATTGGTTTGAAACAGTATCAGCACTCAAGTAATTCCTCCAAAGACACCCATTTTTGAAGTCAAAGAGAGAGCTCAGAAGTAGGCAATGGTTGGGCAAAGGGTCTGGGACTGAGGTGGAGAAAGCAGCGTTGAGGGGGAGAAATGGGGGCAGATGCCGATGATGTTGGGGTGCTCGGGAAAACAGGCTAGAATCTGGATGTTTTAAACTGGCTTTTCTGGTTCTGGTTTGTTCTCAGGGTGCCAGTATGGAGTAGAACCTGCTTAAGAAAAGGCAAGGACAGAAAAGGGACTGTTGGAGGAATGTCCTGCACATAGCAACCATCAACAGTGTCCAACCCAACTGGGTTTTATCTTGGGCCACTCATTTCTCTATTTCTGAGCCTTAACTGCTTTCGCTATGACAGGAGAGAGATGACTATTCACTTTCTAGACTTTTGGATTTCACAGGCAAGAAAATGTAAAAAATTTTAAGCCTAAGATTTTCAGCTTTTAATTTTAATCCCCAAGTAAGAGTATTATAAAAAATATCCTGGGCTGACTGGGGTGACTCACGCTTGTAACACCGGGCTTTGGGAGGCTGAGGCAGAAGGATAGCTTGAGACCAGGAGTCTGAGACCAACCTGAGCAACATAGTGAGACACCCTCCACCCCCATCTCTGCAAAAAAAAAATATTAAAAAATTAGCTGGGTGTAATGCTTGTGCCTGTAGTCCTGTCCGTTTGGGAAGCTGAGGTGGGGGGGATCACTTAAGCTTAGGACTTTGAGGTTGCAGAATGAGCTATGATTGTCCTACTGCCCCACAGAGTGAGACCCCTTCTCTTAAAAAATAAGAAAAGAAAAAGAAAACTATCCTCTATTTTTCAAGCATCTTTTCATAAAACAATTTTTAGCCTGAAACTTGTAGGACGGTTACACCTGTAGGGAAATGAAATGGAAGAGATGACATTTTTAAAGAACTGATATACTACCCTTTTTCCATTCTGCAGAGAATGGGTGACAACTTCATCACAGATCAGCACAGGTCTGACTGAGGCCCATTATTTAGAAACCACAGGGGATGTGGTCGGTGGGGTCACTTCTGCCTCTGACATTCCAGGATTAAAATAAAGCGTCTCGGGACCTGCATTCTCTCTTAGTGTTCCTCTGCTACATAGCCAATAAAGGTGACTCAGCCCCCCCCCAACCCCCGCTCCCCAGGTACCATCAGCCCCAAAGGGTTTGTTTTTGGATCCATTTTGATTTTTTCCCCAAACTTATTTCTCCTTTCTCACACTGACCCCAACCTCCCACGTCATCTCACCCCCACAGCACACACATACACAAGTCACCAGAAGCACACAGGACAACCAGAGAATTATTTTAAAGGATTTCATGCTAGACTGTTAATGGCTTAGTGAGATATACTTTGATTTGCCTATTTTAAACTGCTGAAAAAACTCTTACGTCAAAGGATTGCATCGTTGGTGGTTATCTGCCACAAACTCAGTGGGTAGCACTAAGTACCTAGGATCCTGGTGAGGACTAAACTCTGACTACAGTTCTTTGCTTCCAATTCTTTCCCTGGAGTCATTTCTGCAGACCATCATCAGTTTTGCGTAATGGATCACTCACCTGGGGCATTGTGCATTGGTCACACAAGAGGACTCGGGTGGCATAGCATTGCATGATGAGCAGACTTCTTGACTGACACGTGCTACAATAAAACACTCTTTACTGCCGACTCCAGCTTTTTAGACGAAGTCTCACTCCTTTAACCAATTGCCAGTTGAAGCATCTCTGAATCCACCTAACCCCCGGCTTCAAGATAGCCCACTGTTTTGGGTCAAGTCGATTTATAACCTCTGTGTACTGATTTATGATTTATAGCTTCTGCTTCCCTAAAATGTATAAAACAGAATTGCAGTCTGGCCGCCTTGGGACTGTTTCTCAAAACGTATGTGTCTGTGTCTTCCCTCGGTGGCGGTCAGTCATGTTAGCTCTGAATGAAACTCTTTGAACTCCTTTGTTTTTTTTCCCCCGAAACAAAGATGTCCGCACCGTTCGATCCTGGAGCCCATTCTTAGGACTCTACCCTCAAAATACACTTCAAGAGAACACAAACTCTGAAAATATTGCTAGACACAGAGACCGGACCAGGGTGGACGAAGCCAGGGCGCGGAGAGCGGAATGAGCGTCCCAGGGCCGGCCTCACCTCGCCCAACAAGCCCCGTCCCGCCCCATCCAACAGGCCCCATCCCACCAAACAGGCCCCGCCCTGTCCAACAGGTTCCTTCCGTCCAGTCCCGCCCCCATCCAACAGGCCCCACCCTCCAAACCAGGCCCGACGTGCGCAGGCGCTTCTTTTTAAAAGAAGCGCGGCTTGCCTCGCGCAGGCGCAGTAGTTGTGGCAGTTGGTGGCGTTTGCGTTTCCCATAGAGAATGACAAAACCGTGCTAGTGTGGGAGCTGAGCTCCGGACCCACGGTCGAGGCCTTGCAAGTGAGCCGGCGTCGGGGTGGAGGGAGGGATGGAGAAAGCCGCCCTCCGCTGACGGGGAGTTCCGGAGTCACCTGCCTGGTAGCCTCCCCCGAGTGGACCTCCTTTCTAGGGGGTTCCCAGCTGTCACCTAGCCCCAGCAGATGAGACCTAGAGAAGCTCCGCTCAGCAGCCGGTACATGCTGCCTCTGGCGCTTCTCAGAGCGTGGGGTTTAAGAGGAAAACGTGTTCGTGGAGTGAATGTGTGTCGAGCTGCGCCCTTCGTGGGGAGGGACTTGGGGACTGGGAGGGAGTGTATGTTCTCTGGTCGGGGGATTCCGTGAGGAGGGGCTTGGGGACCGGGAGGGTAGATGTGATTTTCTGGGCATGGGGTTCTGTGCACTAACTCGCGTGGGACCCCCCCGCTTTCTCTGTTCACAGTCTTCTCGCAGTTTGGCCTTCTGTATTCAGTCTGGGTGTTCCTGAAGGTTGTGGTGGCCCGTCCGGGTTTCTACACCATAGTCAAGTTTTATTCTGCAAGGGACACCTGCAGAGCCAGATGGCAAACGACCGGAAGCCGTTTTTTCAGAACTCCCCGGTTAAAGTGAGTCTGACAGGAAACTCCTAGCTCTGCTGGAATGAAGGTCTGCAATCAGTTCGGATAGGTTAGCATTTGGTTCACACTTGATTTACAGAATATTTCAGATCCTTGCCACACGAATCCTCCAGTTCTCCGTTACTTTAGATGAAGAAACTCAAACTCAGGATGATTAAACGACTTGCTGAAGGTTCATGTCAAGGTTTGTGGACGCTAGAGGTCGAACTCAGACCTACTGATGCTAAATGCCATGTCATGTTATGCTGCTCCTGTATTTAACACATCTTCACCAAAGTTCTGCTTATATTTACTCTTCCCCCCCCCAATTTTTAGAGACGGTGGTCTCACTGTGTTGCCCAGGCTGGCGTCATACTCCTGGCCTCAAGTGATCTTCCTGCCTTGGCCTCCCAAGTAGCTGAGGTTTCAGACACCAGTCACCATGCCCAGCTGCATTTACTTTTATGTGGTTTTAAAAAGTTGCGAGTGCCGGGCTCGGTGGCTCAGCCTGTAATCCCGCGCCTTTGGGAGGCTGAGGTGAGGGGTTGCCTGAGCCCGGGGGTTCGAGACCCGCCTGGGCAGCGAGACCTCATCTCTACAATAAATCAAAAAATCAGCCAGGCGTGGTAGTGCATGCCTGTAATTCCAGCTACTCGGAAGGCTGAGGCGGAAGGATCGCCGGAGCCCAGCAGGTCGAGGCTGCGGTGGCCTGGAGCGGCCACTGCACTCCAGTCTGGGTGACAGAGTGAGACTCCAACTCAAAAAAAAAAAAGTGTGCGAGTGACAGGCCCTTCTACCAGGTGTAACATGAAGGATGCTTCATCATCATCATCATTCTCATTTTCACTCTCACACTGCCTGTTGAGAACTCCCTTCAGTTGCTAGAAGATTCTTTAAGGCACTGTAGAAACCCTATTCTATGTTAACATACCAGCCAGCTTTACTCTCTCAGAGTCCCACCGCAGAACCTCACTGTGTGCCTCACACCGAAACCCTTTTCCCGGGGTCCGGGGACTGTTTCACTTCCAGACTGGTGACTTCCTGATCTTGCTCCCCCCTTTGCCCACGTTCCTTTCCCCATTGATCTAACATAGATTGAATGTGAGAGCACCATTCTGCACTGCCTCCAGGCACACTGGCTCTGCTTCTGTAGCATATTCAGCACCCTCTTCCATCCTGGTTTCAATTCCTGTAGTTGGAGTGATTACCTATTGGACATTCTTTAATTTTAGGACTATGATCTCTGACCATTTTACGTAGCCACTCAGATATTACAGATGGTACTGGAAAGACTATGAAACAGATACTTGGTATCATTTTGTGAAAAATGAGTTTTTAGTGCTCTTTGGATATTGACACCATTTCACAAGCTTTATTTGAGAAATTTTTCAACATAAAATCACTGGTAAAGTAATGAAAGAAATGTTTCATAAGTCAGTATCTAGGTGGGATGCGAAGACATTCCTATTAGAGTTATTTACTTAGCTCAGAGGCTTGCATTACTACCTCCCACCTCCATCATTATTAATTTAAATGTTTTTTTATATTTTGGCAAGTAAACACAGTTCCTGTCTTTCTGCCTATTATACAAACAGAAAAAAAGAATAATGTTTAAAAGAAAATCTTGGAAAGGCGTAAGACACCTGAGAGAGTGTTTTTTTTCAGTGGCATGAAGAAAAATGATTTCCAGCAAGAACTGTGGCAACATCACCCAAGGTTACAAAGTCAATACTGCCTAAGACTCAGAGTTCTTCTGCATCTTCCTGGTCATTCAGAAAAGCTCCTTGATGACTCATGGTACAGACCAGTCTTCCCAGTGACCCATGTTTGTAGTCCCAGGTACTCAAAAGCTGAGGGGAAAGGATTGCCTGGGCCTGGAGTTCAAGGCTGCAATGGTCTATGATTGCACCACTGCACTGCAGCGTGGGTGACACAGGAAGACAAGATCTTGTCTCTAAAAATAAGATAAATATTATTCTTTGTTTTTCCTTCTCAACAGGCAATTCTTCTCTTCAGTTAGAGTAATTTCATTTCTTTTACTTGCTCATTCTTTCATTCATTCATTCATTCACTCAACAGATCATCAATCCTCTATCATATGCCAAGAACTATACTTGATTCTGGGAATGAAAAAAGAATAAGATACAGTTCCCTTGGCACTTTGGGGCTTATAAACTGTTGATAGAGGGGCATGCAGGAACTGATCAATAGAGAAGTAATGATGCTTTGACTTTATCTGTATTGCTGGAATCTTATGACTATATTCATATACTACACTAAAAAAATGAAATAGACACATATGAGAGAACTGATGATTTACGTCATCCACAGAAATGTGTAAAATTTAGAGAGTTAACACAGGAGATTGCATTCTTGAAGAAGCTTGTCAATGCAGATGAGCTTCTAATTGCTTCAGCTTCCTGTAGAATGTATTGGGTAGCCCCTCTACTAACAGGGGTTATTAACTTGGGGTATCATCTTATCTGATCTCAGCCTCCTGAGCAGCTATGACTTCCAGGCACAGGCCACCACACCTGGCTACTTTTTTTTTTTTTTGCAGAGCTGAGGTCTCTTTTTGTTGCCTAGGCTGGTCTCAAACTTCGGGGTAAAGCCATCCACCTGCCTCGGTCTCCCAAAGTGATGGGATTGCAGGGTTTTGGGGGACCACACTGGGGCTAGTTTTCATTTCTAATAACAAAACATTTTTGAGTCCAAAGATCTTTTGAAAGACCTTTGACTCCAAATCCTAACAGCTTCATGAGCTTTCTGACTTTCAAGAAAGGGCAAATGAAGACACCGTGACACCATTTCAGAAGCAAAGCCTGAGGTTCTTCTGTGCTTTAGGTGGTACTAGCCGTCCTATGAGTGCAGGAACCCTGAGTGGGTTGACACAGGAGCCTGTGGATGAGTGGAGGAAGGTCTTTTCAGTGGGGGGGGGGTGGGGGGGGGAGGGACCCTTTTTTTTTTTACTTCTGAAACTCACCTTTTCAGATATTTACCAGACCCTTCTCTTGCTAAGCTACTGGGGTCCTGGGCAGAGTTTTTCTGCCTTACAATACAGGTTTTTACCTTGGGCAACACCAGACAGAAACTTTGCACTTAACATGTTAGAGCTGGCCTTTGCTTTACTAAATTCTGGTGTGGCCATGTGCTCTTTGAGCTATGGTCACCAGCATGTTTCCTAAACTTTGCCCCTCCCCCTACTTTGGGGAGGTGAATTTTTCCTCTCTCTCTCTCTCTCTCTCTCTCTCTCTCTCTCTTTCTTTAATTTACTTTCTAAATAAACAATATTTTCCAGTTTAAAAAAAAAAAAACATAGAGCTGACCTCTTGCTAAGAAGCTTAGGAGGACGATGGAAATAGTGTCCTTTCAGTTTTTGGTTGAGAACTTGCTTTGTGTTTAAAAATTCCTTCAAATACGTATCTCTTGTGACTTCAGTTACCCCAGCTAAGTCATCATCTAAAGATTTAGACTATTCTGTACACATTGAGTCCTTTTCCTACTCATGGAAGGGCTTGAGCAGAAGAAGAATCAAATATAGATACCTAGAAAGTGTAGCCAGTTGATACCGTTTTTTCTGGAATTGGGCTTAGGGCTTTAAGTCAGGCAGTGCTATGGTGACTGTGGTGGAGCAGGCTCCCGAGGTGATGCCCAGGGAGGAGCCAGACCGCCTGCACTACCTCCAAACCTTTGAGCATGAGCTTTTATCCCTGGATGCCCAGGAAGGTGGGGTCTGTCGAAGTGTGCCTCGATGATCAGTTTGAAATCTGCAGGAGATATGAGACCTCTGCCAACCCCTGGCCTGATCTCCCTTCTAGTATGTCCCGACCTGCCCAGCTAGATCGAGGCAGTAGACGCGGGCTCTGCCAGGAGGTGCCCACAGCAGAGCCATTCACACCCTTGTGCTCTCTCTGCCCTTAGTCACTAAGATAAGGATCTCCTAGTTATGGTTGCATTTTTTATTTTTTAAAAATATAACAATCATCATTCATATAAGGATTTTAAATCCATTTCTTTTGGTAGGATTTAGGTTCATTATCATTCCTTATGAAAAGGAAGACAGCTCTGAAGTTGGCTATTCAAATAGAAGGCTTTGTCAGATGCATTCCAGAGACTGTTGATTGTGATTTTAGGGGAAAATTTTCTTACTTGTCCTTGAAGCACTTCAGCGTCAATGAACAAATGAACTATTTTGAAGCTTAATTGGATGAAAATATGGATCTCTAAAGCATGCCTATTCTCCTTTCATTCACTAAATTCTTTCACAGCAGCAGTCTCAAATTTGTTTTTGTGATATTTGTGAGAAAAATGGCAGCCGATATTGTCCCCAGTTTACAGATATATAATGACTAGCCTCAGTTTACACAGAAGGTATTTAATCCAGACCTCTTTCTCAATGCCTGTCACACAGAATAGTGCTTGTAAGCTTTGCACACATGGGTTTTAGTCCTAACTCTGTCTCTTAGGTTTCTTAATAGAATTTGGGTTTTATAGCCAGACAGATTTGAAGATATTTAGTATCTCTAAGCTGCAGTCTCTATCTACAAACTGAGGTTGGTAGTTCAACTTACCTTAGGGGGACAGTGTAAGAGTCAATGAGATGACAGATGTAGAAACTCAGAACTGTGCTTACATAGGAAACGGAACTGTTATGTTAGCTATTATTATTGCCGTTGTTGTTTTCTCTGAAGAAATAAAGTCTCTTCTGAAGAGAGAGTTCTTTAGATTGTGTTTCTGTAGTTTGTGTTTTTGAACTAAGATTTCAGTTTCAGTGTTCATTGCTGATACTGATGTTGGGCAAATAGGTATCTTTTATATCTGTATGATATATATATTTTTCAAAGATGCTGGGTACAATTCAGGATTAGGTATACAAGTGGACATCGTACAGGTAAAGTTTGGGCCTCCTTTTGGTCCGTACTTTGACTGATTTGAGATCAGGTACCCTTATTGTTGTTGTGTCTCCACCCCCCCCCTGGCAGTATTCCACTATTGCCAATCCTTTTCTTATAGTCTTATGGTAAATGTTCAGGGTGCGCTTATGAGTGAGAACATATGGAACTCTGGTCTTTGTTTCTGTGATAGATCACTGAGTATGATAGACTCTAAATCCATCCAAGTTTCATTGTGCTCTATAGCTGCATAATATTCCATCATGTATATGTACCACATTTTTTTAATCTAGTCCAAATAGGATTCTTATGAAACAGCTGGCTACTTTCATGTGAGCCTGGAAGTAGTCACGGTGTTACATGGTTTGGCCTGTGTTTCCTCCTGAGCTCCAATGTGTTGTGAATGACAGGCTGTGTCCAAAGGAGATTTTATGGTTGGCAGAGAGTTCTTGAACAGTATGCTCCTCTGCTTCGCAGCCCTGGAGACTTAGAGACCCTATCTGCTTGTAAGATGTGGGCCCCGATTGGTCTCAGCCTTCCAACCTGGGCAGCCGTGCTAGTCAAACTCTTATTTCCCCGGTCATCAGAAATTTCGTCAACTGTCGAATCTGAGTAAAAATCTTTAGGAACCAGAATCAACATGTGGGTTGTTTAGCTTCCCCTAGTATGTGAAAGTATCCCTTCCACATACTCACAACTTCGTGTGTGTGTGTGTGTGTGTGTGTGTGTGTGTGTGTGTGTGTGTGTCACAGTCTTACTCTGTCACCTGGAATGGAGTGCAGTGGCATGCCTATGGCCACTGCAGCCTTGGCCTGCTGAGCTCAGGCAATTCTTCTGCCTCAGCCTCCCAAGAAGCTGGAACCACAGGCGTGTACCACCACACCCAGCTAATTTTTTAAAATTTTTTCTAGAGATGACGTCTCACCAAGTTGCCCCGGCTGGTCTTGAACCCCCGTATTTTGGGGCATCCTCTCTCCTCAGCCTTCCAAAGTGCTGGGATTATAGGTGTGAGCCAGTGCGCCCAGCTGAAAAAAAGTATATTTGTTGCAACCACACTACTGGCACAATTATTATGATTCCAAACTTAGACTAAATGCCTTATGGCTCTCGTTTGCCTTAAATGAAGTTTTGTCTACAAGCTTTGTGGACCAGTTTATGCCAATATAATGCTCAAATGCTGTCTCTCTGAAGTGTTCATTGTATCTGGTGGGGGGTTTTTTGGGAGGACACTTGTCTCTCTTCTAATATGAAGTGTCTACCAGCCCAGGAGTCTCTATCCCAGGTTTGGACCCCCTCCATGCCATATTATTTAATCATATTATAAGTGAACATCAAACAAATCATTATGTTAAAAACCGAAATGTGGCCGGGATGGTGGCTCACACCTATAGTCTCAGCACTTTGGAGGCTGAGGTGGGAGGATTGCTTGAGCCCCGTTCAAAACAAGTCTGGGCAACACAGTGAGTTGGACATGTTGGTACATGCTTTGGGAAGGCTGAGGTGGGAGGATGACTTGAGCCCAGGAGTTTGAGACTACAGTAAACTGTGATTGGGCCGTTGAGCTCCTGCCTGAGTGACAGTGAGATCCTGAAAAAAAAAAAAAACTACAATAACAAAACCCTGAAATGTGAGATGAAGAAATTTCTAGGAAAACACTTTTATTTTCTGCTTTTAGAAATCAAAAGAATGTCTCATGATGGGCTGCTACCACTATATGCAAGAAGTTCTGAACAAGAAGGATTCTGAGTCGATGATCCTTGTTAACTTTATTTCAGAGAGTGATAGAATCACTGTGGAGTTCAGACCCAGGGAAGAGATCGCAGATGTCATGAGTGAGGAAGAACTACACGATTAGTTCAAGTATGTGGAGATAAAGGCTCCAGGGCAATATGGTCAGTGTAGCCATAATTCAAAATGGCCAGCAGGACCTGCGGCCTTTGACATGTGTTCTTCTATGGAAAATGTGACACTGATGCTGCTTTTGAGTGCAGGGAATTGCTGGGGCCCTCCTGAAATCCTGGCCCTCTCTCTGACCCCTCATTTGAAATTTGGAGAGCAGAGCTGAGGACTGTGAGAGCATTACTATAGTTGTGGACATCGGAGGGGGGTGTCTCACCCAGCAGGGGTCAGTGATGCAGGGCAGCTTGAACACAGGTTCTCTCAGAGCTGCTCTCAAACAGGATCCCAAGAGTGTGGGGAGAAGTAACTATGCCCTCAGCAGGTCGTGCTGCAGCTCTCAGAAGCCATGAAGCCCTCCAGTGTGGATTATTATCTAAATCTCAACATCTGCGTATCTTGGAGGGAATATTTTGCTGAAAATTCTTTCTACAAATCAACTACAGTCATGAGCCACATAACATTTTGGTTGATGACAGACCACATGTGTGATGGTGGTCCCACAGGAGTATAATGGAGCTGCCTTATCCAGGTGTACCATTTAAAAATCTTTATACCTTGCTTTTACTGTATCTTTTCTGTGTTTTGAAACACAGATACTTCCAATCGTGTCCCAATTGTCTACACCATTCAGGACAGTAGCATGCTGGACAGGCTTGTATCCTGGGAGCAACAGGCTGTGCCATGTTGTGTGTGATAGGCAGCACCATCTAGGTGTGCGCAGCCCACTCCATCGTGTTCATACAGTGAAAAAATCACCCGGGGGTGCGTTTCTCAAGCTCCTCATGTGGTAGTCAATACACAACTGTACATGAAAGCCCTTAAATAGGAAATTTAAATTGCTCAATTAATTTCTAAAGGAAATGTCATTATTGACAACATAGGGGTTTTTTGGTTTTTCAAAGGAACGAAAATGTGTTTTGTTTCAGTGGGAACTTATTTGGGGGCTAGATTTTTCTTAATGGTTTAACACACCTCAAAGTTGCCAAGTGTTTTGTCTTGAAGAAGGGAAAGAGAAAATGGGTTCTGAAACAGTATTTTCCATATAAAATAAATATTTTAATCCAGTTTAAATAAAACCCAACAGGAAAACATTAAACCTTAAGTCTAGCCCAGGGGATCAAGACCAGCCTAGGCAACTTGGCGAGACCCCATCTCTGGGACAAATAAGTAAATAAAAACCAGACAAGATGGCACACGCCTGTAGTTCCAACCACTTGGAAGGCTGAAGAGAAAGAATCACCTGAGCCCAGCAGGTCGAGGCTGCGATGGCCGAGACTGTGCCACTGCATTCCAGCCTGGGTCAGAGTGAGACTCCAACTCAAAAACAAAACAAAATAAGTCTAGCTTTCTGTGCAATGTGAGAGGAAGTCAGCCAGAACTGATATCAGAAATCTGATTGTTGCCCCCGGGTCCATCCCTTGGTGAGGCAAGTCTTTGAGTCCCTTCTGTTTTAAACCCATGACTAAGCAGGTGCCTTTTCCAGACCCTGGGAACAGAAGACAAAGCATCTTCTTGGAGTCGACATGCTAGCTGTTGTGGCAAGCAATAAACAAGTCCTTATAAACTAGAAAAGGGCTGAGAGGGCTTCCAGTTCTAGCGTTTCAAGAAATGTGTCTACCATGCTTCCTTCAGCATTCTAAGCATCTTCTTCATGCCTGCACACAAGGTCCACCTCTGAAAAGTGGGCTGTCACTTCTAGGGTCATGGTTGTGTTGAGGCAGGGTGGAACAACAGTTATGTCCCCTCCCAGGCTGGTGTAAAGGTCTGGCCGCTTGGATCAAAGCCTGTGGCAGACCTAATTGCCCAGCCTCAAAGCCCCTCCTAGGGAAATGTTGGTGCCTTCACTGATTCCCTGGCTGCCCCTACCTAACAGTGGTGAATTAATGATCAATCATGGAGCCAACGATGCTGAAAGTTTAGTGAAAATTGCAATAAATAACAGTAACGTGTGTTTTCATGCCGCCCTAACTGGTGCTCTATTTTGCAGATCAGTTACTTTTCTTGAGAGCAGCAGGGCCAGGAGGAAGAACACCTCTGGGATTTCAGCTTGGAGGAGGAAGAGCTCAGGCTGCCAGAGCTGGAGTAGGCCTTCTGACTGTCCCGAGTTGAGACCCTGTGACTTCCTTGGGACGCTCTGCCACCATCACCACCACCCCCAGCCCAACGGGCAGCTGGAGTGCTGGGCCACCTGAGTCTGCAGCCAAAATCCTGCCCTGCGATGAGAGGCGAGGGGCTGGAAGCTTGGGCCTGTGGGAAGAGGCTCGCCCTGGGGGCGCAGAGCTGATCTGGGCCAGCACCTAATAAGGGTTGTGTGAATAGATGTGTTACAAGTAAAGGGGAGGGCGGGACTAATGGTTGCCAAGGGCACAAGCATTGCTGGACTGCTCAGGGCACCACAATGGCGCACCACTGGCCTAGGTGGCTGTGCCCCATGTCTCTGCCTGTCATGTGTCACATGTGCCTCTGGGCCCTGCGGCTCCTCCTCATGCAACAACCGTTGTGTCTGCTGGTCCAGGCCGCTCAGCCTCTGGAGTGGGCCCTGGTCCCTGGATCAGGTAACCTCTGACACCTGGGGTCCATCGAGCCTTGGTCTTGCATGCCTCCCCTCTCCCACCCGCATCATTCCATGTGCTTACACCCCAGCAGGCCCAGTAGGCTCTGACAACCTAGGGTCCTCTGCTTTTTCCCAGATGTTGGGTGCACCTCAGACATTGACTGAAACTCCAGGCCCCTTCTGGACTCGGATTCATCTGGAGAGCCGCCCTTGGGGCCAGATCAGGATGCTGTTCTGCATCAGGATCTCAATGAGCTGACTGGCAGGAAAGGCTCCCAGAGGCTGTTCCGATGCTACACTGGGACCAGGATCAGGGTCTCATTTGCCTCCTCCACTCAAAATTTCAGATTCAAAACATGGATCTGAATCAGGCTGGCATCTGAAGTATGCGTTCCACCGCTTGACAGTCAGAGTTCAAAAGCAGCAAAGTGTATTGTCTTGTGGAAGAACTTGAAGAGAGATCTGGCTCAGCATCGGAGGCTTGCCAAGGTGCTAGTTGGAACGCCGTACCACTTTGCATCCAAACCTCAGCATCAAGCACATACTTGCAGAATGATTATTTAGATGCAAGTATGGACACCTTTTATCCTGACAGACTACCTGTGGGGTTCCCCAGCGTGGGTGAGTCTCCAGGGCACCATGAAAAAGTCTCGTGGTTTGCTAACTTGGTTCACGTTCCACAGAGATCTCTGGGAGGAAAGTTCCTTTAAACATGCCTGGGACATACTTTGCAGTAAAGGACAAACCTTTCCTCAGTCTAAGGGACTGGAGAGGATTGTCAAGTGCCAGTAGGCAGGAAAGCGGCCTGATTTTCAGTGTGTGCGTTCTGAAACTACGAAAGAGAGAGGACTGCATTCTGGAAATCAGCGTTAATTGTTGTCCTTACCTCAATGTGACAGATAATTATAATCAAAATCGTAAAGACAGGGCGGCGGCGGCGGTTGTCCCGGCCGGGCTGGGTGGTGTGGCCCGTCAGGCCGCGCTCCGCTGCGTCCCCGCGGCGTCTAGCCAAGTGGAGCCGAGCGGCGGCGGCGGCCGGGTTGGGCGCCAGCGGCGCGCGCTGACGGAGGGCGGCGGCCGCGGCCACGGCGGCCCGTGGGACCGCAGGCCCCCTGCGCAGCGCCCCCCGGCTCCCGGCCCTGCCGGCCTCATCCCTTGGCGCCGCGGCCATGGCGGCCAGCGCGAAGTGGAAGCAGGAGAAGCACCTGAAGATGCTGCGGGACATGACCGGCCTCCCGCACAACCGAAAGTGCTTCGACTGCGACCAGCGCGGCCCCACCTGCGTGAACGTGACGGTCGGCTCCTGTCTATACCTCCTGCGAGGGTTAAATCCACCACACAAGCCGGGCTCGGTGGCTCAGCCTGTAATCCCGCCCCTTTGGGAGGCTGAGGTGAGCGGATTGCCTGAGCCCGCGGGTTCGAGACCCGCCTGGGCAGCAAGACCTCATCTCTACAATAAATCAAAAAATCAGCCAGGTGTGGTAGCGCATGCCTGTAATTCTTGGAAGAATTGGGCTACTTGGAAGGCTGAGGCAGGAGGATCGCTGGAGCCCAGCAGGTCGAGGCTTCGGTGGCCGGGAGCGGCCACTGCACTCCAGTCTGGGCGACAGAGTGAGACTCCAACTCAAAAAAAAAAAAAAAAAATACACCACACAGAGTGAAATCGATCTCCATGACAACATTCTCACAACAGGAAATTGAATTTCTGCAAAAACATGGAAATGACGTCTGTAAACAGATTTGGCTAGGATTATTTGATGATAGACCTTCAGCAATTCCAGACTTCAGGGATCCGCAAAAAGTGAAAGAGTTTCTACAAGAAAAATATGAAAAGAAAAGATGGTATGTCCCGCCAGAACAAGCCAAAGTGGTGGCATCAGTGCATGCATCTATTTCAGGGTCCTCTGCTAGTAGCACAAGCAGCACACCTGAGGTCAAACCACTGAAGTCTCTTTTAGGGGATTCTGCACCAGCATTGCACTTAAATAAGGGTACACCAAGTCAGTCCCCAGTTGTAGGTCGCTCTCAAGGGCAGCAGCAGAAGAAGCAGTTTGACCTTTTGAGTGATCTTGGCTCAGACATCTTTGCCGCTCCAGCTCCTCAGTCAACAGCTACAGCCAATTTTGCTAACTCTGCACATTTCAACAGTCATGCAGCCAGAATTCTGCAAATGCAGATTTTGCAAACTTTGATGCATTTGGACAGTCTAGTAGTTCGAGTAATTTTGGAGGTTTCCCCACAGCAAGTCATTCTCCTTTTCAGCCCCAAACTACAGGTGGAAGTGCTGGATCTGTTAATGCTAATTTTGCTCATTTTGATAACTTCCCCAAATCCTCCAGTGCTGATCTTGGAACCTTCAATACTTCCCAGAGTCATCAAACAGCACCAGCTGCTACTAAAGTTTCAACGAACAAAGCTGGATTACAGACAGCAGACAAATATGCAGCACTTGCTAATTTAGACAATATCTTCAGTGCTGGGCAAGGTGGTGATCAGGGAAGTGGCTTTGGGACCACAGGTAAATCTCCTGTTGGTTCTGTGGTTTCAGTTCCCAGTCAGTCAAGTGCATCTTCAGACAAGTATGCAGCCCTGGCAGAACTGGACAGCGTTTTCAGTTCTGCAGCCACCTCCAGTAATGCGTATACATCCACAAGTAATGCTAGCAGCAACGTTTTTGGAACAGTGCCAGTGGGTGCTTCTGCACAGACACAGCCTGCTTCTTCAAGTGTGCCTGCTCCGTTTGGAGATACGACTTCCACAAATCCCTTTGTTGCTGCTGCTGGTCCTTCTGTGGCATCTTCTCCAAATCTATTTCAGACCAACGCCAGAGGAGCAACAGCGGCAACCTTTGGCACTGCATCCATGAGCATGCCTGCAGGGTTCGGCACCCCTGCTCCCTATACTCTTCCCACCAGCTTTAGTGGCAACTTCCAGCAACCTGCTTTCCCAGCCCAAGCAGCTTTCCCTCAACAAACAGCTTTTTCTCAACAGCCCAATGGTACAGGTTTTGCAGCATTTGGACAAACAAATCCAGTGGTAACCCCTTTTGGTCAAGTTGCAGCTGCTGGGGTATCTAGTAATCCTTTTATGATTGGTGCACCGACAGGACAATTTCCAACAGGAAGCTCATCAACCAATCCTTTCTTATAGCCTTACATAGACACTTTACTGGAACGAACTTTTATGTGGTCACATTACATCTCTCCACCTCTTGCACTGTTGTCTTGTTTCACTGATCTTAGCTTTAAACACAAGAGAAGTCTTTAAAAAGCCTGCGATGTGTATTAAACACCAGGTAATATGTGCAAAACCGAGGGCTCCAGTAACACCTTTTAACCTGTGAACTGGCAGAAAAAGGTAGCGGTATCGTGTGTATTAAAAATTGGCTAATGTTAAGTTATTGCAGATACCACATTCATTATGCTGCAGTACTGTACATATTTTTCTTAGAAATTAGCTATTTGTGCATATGAGTATTTGTAACTTTAACACATTGTTATGTGAGAAATGTTACTGGGGAAATAGATCAGCCACTTTTAAGGTGCTGTCATATATCTTGGAATGAATGACCTAAAATCATTTTAACCATTGCTACTGGAAAGTTACAAAGTCAAAATTGGAAGGTTTTATTCATTCTTGAATTTTTCCTTTCTAAAGAGCGCTTCTATTTATACTTGCCTAAATTCTTTAAAAATGTAGCGGGATACTGTCTGCATAATAAAGCTGATCATGTTTTGCTACAGTTTGCAGGTAAAAAAATAAATATTAGAAAATTAAAAAAAAAATCATAAAGACAGTGGTCACATATATTGCCGAGATGTGGTTGCTGTTTTCGTTGTAGAAGTTCCATATCATGGAAATTCTTTAGTGAGCCAAGAAAAAAGGAAATAACAAGTTTTTTTTTAAAAAAAAGCAGTTGAAAGGACAATAGCTACCTATGCAAAACCCCATTCTTCTGGGTTGGTAGCCTACAGACTCTTAAAGAACAGAGCAAGTCTGATGTGTTACATGGCTCCTGAGCAATTAATTCCTTCTGCAGTTTGTCTTGTGTATTGCGTCTGCTTCATCTCTAATGAGCAAAGTGTGAGGTCACTGACATGACAAAAGTTACGAGGCCAGGATGAGAGGTACCGGAGCCCTGGGCTCCATGTGGGTGCTCTCCCCAGTTCATCCTCCACGGGAAATGAGCCTCCGCACATCATTGTTGGGGATGAGGGACTGCAACTGCTGATTTAGATGACTCTCAAACTGCACTGCGGGGGAAAGAAGAGCAGATACATGAGGCTCTGTGGCGTGGGGGACAGCTCAGGCCCCGGGCTGCTCAACTCCCACTGCATTTCATTGGTCTGTCTGATGGGGAACACGGAATCGATGGCAAGTGCGATGGAGTCAGCCTCAGAAGTGTTCATGGGGTCTTCAGAGATAGTGCCTTCCGGCACAATGGGATTTTCCCCAGATGTTTTCTCCAGAAGCAGTTCCTGATGTGGGGTTTTCAGTAGTTTTTTCTGTAGTTGGCTCTGAAAGAGCAAATAATTCTGGAAAAGGGTTTTGCTGAGGCCTCGGGTCTCCTGAAGGTGAAAAAGCCCATGCAAGGGTGAGTTGATGAGGCTTCTGACTGCAGGGAAACAGGCCTCTTGGGAAGCATCAGTGCACCGAGTGAGCCTTTCTTCCTGAACTGCTGATACTCCTTGGCCTTGGGTGCTCTGTGGATCACCTGGAAGTGAGTTTCATGAACGTGGTATTTTTTTTCTGGGATGTAAAACTGGATTGGAGGCTTTCATGCTTTTTTTTTTTTTTTTGAGTTGGAGTCTCACTCTGTCGCCCAAACTGGAGTGCAGTGCCGCTCCAGGCCACCGCAGCCTCCACCTGCTGGGCTCCGGCGATCCTTCCGCCTCAGCCTTCCAAGTAGCCGGAATTACAGGCAGGCGCTACCACACCGCTGATTGTTTGATTTATTGTAGAGATGAGGTCTTGCTGCCTAGGCGAGTCTCGAACCTGCGGGCTCAGGCAATCCACTCACCTCAGCCTCCCAAAGGCACGGGATTACAGGTTGAGCCACCGAGCCCAGCTGGCCTTCATGCTTTTAACTGTCAAGTTGGCATCATCTAAAACAAATATGTCAAGTCTTCTGACTCATTTTGATCCCCAAACAGGGCTTTCATGGAGGTGTCTGGGGGTACACCGATGTATTGTATGGAACGCGGCCCACCAGCTCCTAGGACCTCTGCACCCTGTGGGGCCATTCCGGCTCCCTTGGGGCTAGCCTCCTGTGCCACCTTTCCTCAACTGCATGCTCCACAGATGGCTGGGTGTCCTGTTTCCTTCTGATGCGCTGATCTTGAAGTGTCTTCTTGAGGCGCCTTTTCTTAATGCCCCTGGGCCCCTTGATGACCATATCTACGGTCTGTAGCCTTTTCCTGACACCCTGGGTCCTGCTAGGCTGTTTTCCTGTGACCTGGCCGTTTCAAGCTTATCCGGAGAGACTTGGTGTTTAAATTTGGGATCTGAGGCTAGGCTTTATCAGCATGGCAACTCTTTCTTTCTTTTTGACCTCGTGGAATTTTTCTTGAATTTCTGCATCTAAGCAATTTTCAAGAAGATAGAGCCTCCTCGATTCACTTTTGTATGTTGGACTATTGGATGACGATTCTAGAGAGAGGTGGTCTATACTGCTTTTCGAAAGATCCGGAGCTCCATTTTGAACATTTGAAAAAAGTTTGGTAGCAATATTGATTACACATCCTCTAGTTTTCCTTGTGAGAAACAAGGCAAGATATAATTGAGTGTGGTGATGACATCGCTTTCCTCACGGAAGTCCATCGGCTCCTTCATGAAGCCTGACAGACTGAAGCTTCTCTGTTCTGAGAGCATCTCTGGCTCAATAATCAGCTCAGGGCATACTACTGAGCAATTCCTTCTGCAGTTTGTCTTGTGTTTTGGGTCTGCTTCATTCTCTAATGAGAAAAGTGTGAGGTCACTGACATGGCCAGAGTTATGTGGCCAGGACGAGAGGTACCGTAGCCCTGGGCTCCATGTAGGTGCTCTCTCCAGCTCATCCTCCATGGGAAATGAGCCTCTGCACATCATTTTTGGAAATGAGCCTCTGCACATCATTGAGGGGCCGCAGCTGCTGATTTAGCTGACTCTCAAGCTGGTCCTCTGGGGACAGGAAGAGCAGATACATAAGGCTCTGTGGCAAGGGGGATGGTTCAGTTCCTGGGTAGTTCAACTCCCACTGCATTTCTTTGGTCTGTCTGATGGGCAACAAGGTATCGAAAGCCTGTGTGATAGAGTCAGCCTCTGAAGTGTTCATGGGGTCCTCAGAGATAGTGCCTTCCGGCACAATGGGGTTTTTCATAAACATGTATTCTTGAGTAGCAGTTCCTGATGTGGGGTCTCTGTATTTTTTTCTGTGGTTGGCTCTGAAAGAGCAAATAATTCTGTAAAAAGGATTTTCCTGAGGGCTCGGGTCTCCTGAAGGTGAAAAAGCCTGCTGCAAGGGCGAGTTGATGAGGTTTCTGACTTCAGGGAACGGGTCTTCTGGGCAAGCATCAGTCCACCGAGTGTGCCTTCCTTCCTGAACTTCTGACACTCCTTAGCCTTGGGTGCTCTGTAGATCACCTGGAAGTGACCTTTATGAACGTGGTATTTTTTTTCTTGGATGTAAAACTGGATTGGAGGCCTTCATGCTTTTAACTCTCAAATTGGCGTCATCTAAAATAAATATGTCAAGTCTTTTGACTCATTTTGATCTCCAGACAGGGCTTTCATGGAGGTGACTGGGGGCAAACATTTCTATTGTATGGAAGAGATCAAGGCCTTCTGCACTTGTGTGAGCAAAGGCAGTGTGGGAGAGGCTGCCCACCAGCTCCTGTGGCCTCTGCACCCTGTGGTGTCATTCTGGCTCCCTTGGAGCAGGCCTCCCATGCCGCCTTTCCTCGGCTGCATGCTCCACAGATGGCTGGGTGTTTTGTTTTCTCCTGATGCGCTGATCTTGAAGTGCCTTCTTGAGATGCCTTTTCTTAAGGCCCCTGGGCCCCTTGATGACCATGTCCACGGTCTGCAGCCTTTTCCTGACACCCTGGGTCATTGCTACGCTCTTTTCCTGTGGCTGGGCCGTTTCCAACATATCTGGAGAGACTTGGTGTTTAAATTCAGAATCTGAGGCTAGGCTGCATCAGCATGGCAGTTCCTTCTTTCTTTTTGACCTCGTGGAATTTTTCTTGAATTTCTGCATCTAAGCAATTTTCTAGAAGATAGAGCCTCCTCAATTCACTTTTGTACACTGGAGTGTTGGATGACAATTCTACAGAGGAGATGTCTGTACTGTTTTTCAAAAGATCCGGAGCTCCATTTTGAACGTTTGACAAAAGCAGTTTGGTAGCAATGTTGATTACACACCCTCTACGTTTCCTTGTGAGAAACAAAGCAAGATATAATTGAGTGTGGTGATGACCTCGCTTTCTTCATGGCAGTCCAGCCGCTCCTTCATGAAGCCTGATAGACTGAAGTTCCTCTTGTCTGAGGGCATCTCTGGCTCACTAACCGGCTCAGTGCACACTACTGAGCAATTCCTTCTGCAGTTTGTCTTGTGTATTGGGTCTGCTTTATTCTCTAATGAGCAAAGTGTGAGGTCAATGTCATGGCCAAAGTTATGAGGCCAGGACAAGTGGTACTCGGAGCACTGGGCTCCTTGTGGGTGCTCTCCCCAACTCATCCTCCTTGGGAAATGAGCTTCTGCACATCATTGTTGGGGATGAGGGACTGCAGCTGCTTATTTAGTGACTCTCAAACTGGACCGCTGGGGAAAGAAGAGCACATACATGAGGCTCTGTGGCATGGGGCACAGCTCAGGCCCTGGCTTGCTCAACTCCCACTGCATTTCTTTGTTCTGTCTGACGGGCAACACAGTATCGATGGCAAGTGCGATGGAGTCAGCCTTGGAAGTGGAGGTCTTCAGAGATAGTGCCTTCCAGCACAATGGGGTTTTCCACAAACTTGTTTTCTCAAGAAGCAGTTCCCAATGTTGGGTTTTCCATAATTTTTTGTGTAGTTGACTCTGAAAGAGCAAATAATTCTGGAAAAGGGTTCTCCTGGGGGCTTGGGTCTCCTGAAGGTGAAAAAGGCCCCTGCAAGGGCAAGTTGATGAGGTTTCTGATTGCAGGAATGGGGCTTCTTGGCAAGCATCAGTCCACCGAGTGAGTATTCCTTCCTGATCTTCCGACTCTCCTTGGCTTGGGGTGCTCTGTGGATCACCTGGAAGTGACTTTTATGAATGTGGTATTTTTTTTTCTGGGATGTAAAACTGGATTGGAGGCCTTCATGCTTTGAACTCTCATACTGGCATCATCTGAAACAAATATGTCAAGTCTTTTGACTTATTTTGATCCCCAGAGAGGGCTTTCATGGAGGTGTCTGGGGGCATACCCATGTATTGTATGGAAGGCTGCACACCAGCTCACGGAACCTCTGTACCCTGTGAGGCCATTCTGGCTCCCTAGGGGCAGGCCTCCCGTGCCTCCTTTCCTCGGCTGCATGCTCCACAGATGGCTGGGTGTTCTGTTTTCTCCTATGCACTGATCTTGAAGTGCCTTCTTGAGACGCCCTTTCTTAATGACCCTGGGCCCCTAGATGACCATCATTGTTGGGGTTGAGGGACTGCAACTGCTGATTTAGTTGACTCTTAAGCTGGACCGCTGGGGAAAGAAGGGCAGATACATGAGGCTCTGTGGCGTGGGAGACTGCTCAGGTCCCAGGTAGCTGAACTCCCACTGCATTTCATTGGTCTGTCTGATGGGCAACACGGTGTCGAAGGCATGTGCGATAGAGTCAGCCTCGTAAGTGTTCATGGGGTCTTCAGAGATAGTGCCTCCCGGAACAATGGGGTTTTCACAAGCATGTTTTCTTGAGAAGCAG
>JAPVLO010002709.1:0-30465 GCA_027257055.1 Cephalopachus bancanus | reverse complement strand
GGAACTACAGGCGCATGCTACGCCCAGCAAATTTTGATTTATTGTAGAGATGAGGTCTCCCCAAATTGCCCAGGCGGGTCTCGAACCCACAGGCTTAGGCAATCCACTCACCTCAGCCTCCCAAGGCACGGGATTACAGGCTGAGCCACCGAGCCCAGCTGAGGCTGCAGTTATTTAAACCAGTCAGGCTCTGGCTCTGAACAGGCCTTTGCGTAGTAGCTGCGTGTGGTCCCAGGGCCTGGAAGCGCGTTCCCTTTCCCTGCCTTCCCGTGGCCAGTGCCCACTTCCTGATCTTTTACTCTCAGAAGCCTAGACAAGGACCAGGTCACGCCATTGCTTTCTGCGGTGGGGGACATTCCCTACCTTAGTACATAAGGCACCATGTTGAAATGCCCCAGGGAAGCAGGGTGCGGTGGCTCATGCCTATAACCTCAGCACTTTGGGAGGTGGAGGTGAGAGGATTGTCTGAGCTCAGGAGTTCCAGACCAGCCTGGGCAACTTGGAAGATGTCGTCTCTACAATAAACCAAAAAATTGGCCGAGCGGGGTGGCACGTGCCTGAGGTTCCAGCTACTTGGAAGGCTGAGGTGGAGGGATTGCTCGAGCCCAGCAGGTTGAGGCTGCTGTGGCTGTGAGTGTACCACTGCACTCCAGCCTGGGCAGCAGAGTGAGACTTAGACTAAAAAAATAATTTAAAAACCAAAATGCTGGGCAACTTGGTGAGACCTCATCTCTACAATAAATCAAAAATGAGCTGGCCGTGGTAGCGCGCGCCTGTAGTTCCAGCTTCTTGGAAGGCTGAGGCGGAAGGATCGCCGGAGCCCGGCAGGTCGAGGCTGTGGTGGCCAGGAACGGCCACTGCACTCCAGTCTGGGCAATGGAGTGAGACTCCAACTCAAAAAAATTTTAAAAAATAAATAAATAAAAAAATAAAAAAAAAAAACCAAAATGCCCCAGGGACCTGTGTGTGTCCACAGAAGGGTTCGCCTTTGGCGAGGGCAGAGACCACTTCATTCACCAAACGCTATGATAACTGGCCCATCGATATTTGCCCAGGAGAGCGGTGGCTCATGCCTGTAATCCCAGCACTTTGAGAGGTCGAGACGGGAGACTCGCTTGAGCTCAGGTGCTTGAAACCAGCCGGGGCAACATAGCAAGACCTCGTGTCTACAAAAAATTTAAAAGTGAGCTGAGCATATTGGTGCATGCCTTTAATCCTAGCTATTCTGGAGGCTGAGATGGGAGAATCTTCTGAGTCCAGGCGGTCAAGGCTGCAGTGAGCCGTGACTATGCCACTGCACTCCAACCTGGGCAACAGAGTGAGACCCTGACTCAAAAAATAAAATGAAATAAAAATAAAAGAATATTGACCGGGCTCAGTGGCTCCGCCTGTCATCCCAGCACTTTGGGTTGGCCGAGACCAATGGATTGCCTGAGCCCACGGATTTGAGACCCGCCTGGGCAACTTGGCGAGACCCTGTCTCTACAAAAATTAGCCAGGCATGGTAGCGCATGCCTGTAGTTCTGGCTACTTGGGAGGCTGAGGCAGCAGAATCGCCAGAGCCCAGCAGGTCGAGGCTGCGGTGGCCGGGAACATGCCACTGCCCTCCAGCCTGGGCGACAAAGTGAGACTCCAACTCAAAAAAAAAAAAAAAAAAAAATTTGGCCATGGGATGAATGCATGAATGAAAAAAGCAGCTCAGTCCCTTCCCTCCCTCAGACTTCTATCCCTGTCACCTAGGAAGCAGCCAGAACAGGACTCAGAGCTTTGGCTGGTCTTTGGGACTGTGAAGTAAGCAAGTTTTTGTTTTTTGAACTGGGTCTCACTCTGTCGCCCAGACTGAAGTGCAGTGGCCGCTCCCGGCCACCGCAGCCTCGACCTGCTGGGCTCCGGCGATCCTTCCGCCTCAGCCTTCCCAGTAGCTGGACCTACAGGCGCGCGCTACCACGCCCGGCTGATTTTTGATTTATGGTAGAGAGGAGGTCTGGCTGCCCAGGCGGGTCTCGAACCCGCGGGCTCCCAGAAGCGCGGGATTACAGGCTGAGCCAACGAGCCCGGCTGTAAGCAAGTTCTTCACCCCTAAAGTGCGATTCCCTATCCCTGTCCTAAGTCTCTCCACTTCCTCTTTAAACCCCAGGCTCCACCCAGAGGCTCCAGGTCATGACTATTCATGAGGATCGGGGGAGGAGCCCGAGCCGGAGAGAACAGGCCTAGAGGGGGCGTCACAGACACGTGATTGATGGAGCCAGGAGGAGCCGGGATCCCGCCCCTCGGCTGGTGGAGGGAGGCGGAGAGTGAGAAGGCGGGGGACCCACCCTCCTGGACTGAGGGTGGGAGGGAGGGGGCGAGAACACCCCCTTCCAGGCCCTTCTCTGCCGCTCTGCCCGTTACCTTCTAACTCTTTCCAGCTCAGTGAAGTACCTGTTGTTGTCCGTATTGTATACAATATGGAAACTGAGATCCCAGAGGTTCAATCACCAGGGGATGGTCAGTTCTGCAGCCCCCAAGAGGGGAGGGGAGGCCAGCCCAAAACCCTCGCTGGCAGGGCTGTGAATACCAGGGAAGCTTTTATTTATTTCTTTAGTTGGAGTCTCACTGGGGCCCAGGCTGGAGGGTAGTGGAACGCTCCCGGCCACCGCAGCCCCCACCTGCTGGGCTCCAGCGATCCTTCCGCCTCAGCCTTCCAAGTAGCTGGAACTACAGGTGCGCACTACCACACTCGGCTAATTTTTGATTTATTGTAGAGACGAGGTCTCGCCAAGTTGCCCAGGTGGGTCTCGAACCCGCGGGCTCAGGCCGTCCACTCACCTCAGCCTCCCAAGGCGCGGGATTACAGGCTGAGCCAAGGAACCCGGCTAATTTTTTTTTTTTAATGTATTGTAGAGATGAGGTCTAGCCAAGTTGCCCAGGCTAGTCTCGAACCTGTGGGTTCAGGCAATCCTCTTAACTCGGCTTCCCAAAGAGCTGGGATTATAGGTATGAGCCACCGCACCTGGCCTAGGGAAGTTTTGTTTAAAAAAAGAAAAATGCCGGGCTCGGTGGCTCAGCCTGTAATCCCGCGCCTTTGGGAGGCTGAGGTGAGTGGACTGCCTGAGCCCGTGGGTTCGAGACCCACCTGGACAGCAAGACCTCATCTCTACAATAAATCAAAAAACCAGCCGGGTGTGATAGCGCATGCCTGTAACTCCGGCTGCTCGGAAGGCTGAGGCGGAAGGATCACCGGAGCCCAGCAGGTCAAGGCTGCGGTGGCCGGGAGCGGCCACTGCACTCCGGTCTGGGCGACAGAGTGAGACTCCAACTCAAAAAAAAAAAAAAAAAAAAAAATTGAAAAACAATAGGCGAGGCACAGTGGCCTATTGAGATTAGCCTGGGCAACATAGCAAGGCCTTGTCTCTACAATAAATAAATGAATGAATGAATGAATAAATATTTAAAAACAAACAATGCCGGTTCGGTGGCTCAGCCCGTAATCCCAACACTCTGGGAGGCTGAGGCAAGTGGACTGCCTGAGCCTGTGGGTTTGAGACCTGCCAGGACAACTTGGCGAGTCCTCATCTCTACAATAAATCAAAATATTAACCGGGCATGGTAGTGCACACCCATAGTTCCAGCTTCTTGGAAGGCTGAGGCGGAAGGATCACCGGAGCCCAGCAGGTCGAGGCTGCGGTGGCTGGGAGCGGCCACTGCACTCCAGCCTGGGTGACAGAGTGAGACTCCAGCTCAAAAATAAAATAAAATAAAATAAAAAACAAGCAAAAATCCCCACAGCCATAGCTGAGCTTCCCTGAACCTCCAGGGTGGATGCACTCGGCCATCACAGATGACCTCAGTCACCTTCTGAGGAGGACACACTGCGTCTCCTCATTTGGAAGTTCAGAGCAGTGAACACTTGGCAGCCTGGTCACAGCAGGTGGCTGAGCCAGGCCCGCTGGCTGCCCTCCACCTACCCTTGGCCTAAAACCTCTAGGGGGAGAGAAGAGAAAACAGATGGTGTGTGCAAAAGCAGAAAGGCGATTCAGAGGAAGCCCGGCTTTGCTTCTGGGCAAGGCCCCACGGGACCTCCCTGGACTTCCCCAGGGGCCTTTGCTGGAGCACCACCCAGGTGGATGTGTGCATTCCATGGCCTCCACAGAAGTGTGTGCCCGGCTGTTTCTTTCTTTTTTTCTTTTTTTTCAGTTGGAGTCTCACTCTGTCACCCAGACTGGAGTGCCATGGCCGCTCCCGGCCACCGCAGCCTCGACCCGCTGGGCTCCGGCGATCCTTCCGCCTCAGCCTTCCGCGTAGCTGGAATTACAGGCGCAGGCTACCACGCTGATTTTTTGATTTATTGTAGAGATGAGGTCTTGCCAAGTTGCCCAGGCGGGTCTCGAACCCGCGGGCTCAGGCAATCCACTCACCTTGGCCTCCCAAGACACGAGATTACAGGCTGAGCCACCAAGCCCGGCTGTCCTGCTGTTTCATGGACCAACCAGGCAGGCGACTTCCCCGATACCTCACCTGCCACCTTCCTACTAGAACCTTCTCTTGGTGCCTCCTCCATCGCAGCCCTGGGGCTTGTTTTAGCCTTCAGGTCATCTGCTGCTCAAAGGTCCATTTGATCAGCACTTCAGTAGGTCCTACTGGTTGGACTTCGTGGCTCAGCCAGTAATCCCAGTACTTTGGGAGGCCGAGGTGAGTGGATTGCCTGAGCCCGCGAGTTCAAGACCTGCCCAGTCAATTTGGTGAGACCTCATCTCTACAATTAGCGCGCGCCTGTAGTTCCAGCTACTCCGAAGGCTGAGGCGGAAGGATCGCCGGAGCCCAGTGGGTCGAGGCTGGGGTGGCCAGGAGCGGCCACTGCACTCCAGTCTGGGAGATGGAGTGAGGCTCCAACTCAAAACAAAAACAAAAACAAAAAACGAAAGTCCTAACCGGGCTCGGTGGCTCAGCCTGTAATCCCCCGCCTTGGGAGTCTGAGGTGAGTGAATTGCCTGAGCCCGCCGGTTTGAGGCCCGCCTGGGCAACTTGGCAAGACCTCATCTCTACAATAAATCAAAAACTTAGCCAGCCGTGGTAGCACGCACCTGTAGTTCTAGCTACTTGGAAGGCTGAGGCGGAAGGATCACCTGAGCCCAGCAGGTTGAGGCTGCAGTGGCCTGGAGCGGCCCGTGCACTCAAGTCTGGGTGACAGAGTGAGACTTCAACTCAAAAAAAAAAAAAAAAAAAAACAAAATGAAAGTCCTATTGTAGCTCAACCTCAAGGCTCAGCCTTGACTGCACCTTTGAGCCACCTGGAAAATCTTCACAAGCCCCAAGTGTTTAGGCCCCAACCCAGATCAATTAAATCTGATTCTCTGGGCTTGGGTTCTAGAGTGTTTTGGGGGGTACACAATATATACATATATAATTGTAGAGATGAGGTCTTGCTATGTGGCCCAGGCTGGTCTTGAACTCCCAGGCTCAAGGAATCCTCCTGCCTTAGCCTCCCGAAGTACAACGATTTTAGATGTGAGCCACCGTGCCCAGGCTATTTGATTTGGGGTTTTTTTGAGTCTGAGTCTCACTCTGTCGCCCATGCTGGGATGCGGTGGCATGCTCGCGGCCACCGCAGTCTGGACCTGCTGGGCTCAGGCGATCCTTCCACCTCAGTCTTCCCAGTAACTGGAACTACAGGCACGCACCTCCATGCCTGCTATATTTGATATATTTTTTAAAACTTCCCTAGTGATTCTTTGGGGCAGCCAGAGTTGAACACCACTGCATTTCTGGAGACAGGTCCACATGAAAAAGTTAAACAGCAATATACGGCGTTATCAACACACACAAAGAGTCGGTTTTCGCCGAGCCCAGTAGCTCACACCTGTAATCCCAAACGCTTTGGCCCAGTGGCTCACACCTGTAATCTCAAACACTTTGGGAGGCCGAGGCAAGAGGATTGCCTGGGCTCAGGGGTTCGAGACCAGCCTGGGCAACTTGGTGAGACTTTGTCTCTACAATAAATGAAAAAAAAAAAAAAAAAAAAAAAAGCCGGGTTTGGTAACCCACGCCTGTTAGTTCTAGCTACTCAGAAGGCTGAGACAGAAGGAGGGCCTGAGCCCAGAGAGTTGAAGCTGCAGTGGCCGTGAGCGTGCTATTGCACTCCGGTCTGGGTGACAGAGTGAGACTCTGGCTCAAAATAAATAAATAAATAAATAAGCCAGGTGTGGTGGTGCACACCTGTAGCTCCAACTACTTGAAAGGCAGAGAGGTAGAGGTGAAACGATCACCTGATTCCAGCAGGTCGAGGCTGTGGTAGCCTTGCGCGTGCCACTGCACAACAGCCTGGGTGACAGAGTGAGACTCCAACTTAAAAAGAAAAAAGACTCTTAGGAGGCAGCGGGAATGGCTGTCTATCAAGGGAAGACTCTACAGGGACAAGTGAGCCCACCCTCCACCCTCCTCCCTCCTCCCTGGAACTGCACTTCAGAGGACAGTGTTGGTTTCTCTGCTCCCACAACCCCTGGGTGCAAGTCTGGTCACTCTGGGAGGCACAGACACGGGTCCCGAGCCTGTGATGGATGGTGGACACCCGTCCCCCAGACCCAGGCCTGTCTTTCTTTTTCCTCTCCTAACGCTGATGAAAACATGCTCGCACTTGTTCTTGTGTAGCAAGCAGGTAGGGGGGTCAGCCTCATGGCCCCGGGTCATAAAGGGAAACAGGCCCACAGAAATAAACCAGGATGTTCCAAGCTGACCCTACATTATCCCAGAGGCTTGCAAAAGCTCTGGTGACGACCACCAGGAAGGAAGGGGGGGCGAGGTAAGGAAGAGATCTTGGTTTTTGTTTGTTTTGAGTTGGAGTCTCACTCGGTCGCCCAGACTGGAGTGCAGTGGCTGCTCCTGGCCACGGCAACCTCGACCTGCTGGGCTCCGGCGATCCTTCCGCCTCAGCCTTCCGAGTAGCCGGAACTACAGGCATGCGCTACCACGCCCGGCTGATTTTTTGATTTATTGTACAGGTGAGGTCTCGCTGCCCAGGCGGGTCTCGAACCCGCGGGCTCAGGCAATCCACTCACCTCAGCCTCCCAAGGCGCGGGATGACAGGCTGAGCCACCGAGCCCGGCTAGATCTCGTTTGAGAACAATCCCCAATCACTTCTTGGAATACGCCTCCACAGTTACGACCCCCTTTTCGTGACCGAAGACCCCTCACATCTCTGCATCCTTTCAGCCAGGCTGGTCACTGGGGTCTGTCCCCAAGGGCTGAAAAACAGGCCGCCCCGTCTGCGTGTGTTTACTACCCCACGCCTCCCGCAAGGCACCCAGAACACCGATTTGCATCAGAAATGGTTCTGTAGCCAAGAGCCTGCGGGGCGGCTCTCCTCACCACCAGTGCCCACGGCCAGATTTGGGGCGACTCCACCCCCAAACCTGGAAAGCCCCAGAGGTCTGTGTTAAAAGGTTAATTCAAGAGTCTTAAATATTTTTAAGGTTGTAATACAAGCAACAGATTGCCCTGGGGCCAAAGGATGATCTTTTACATGCAAATGAAAATAATGGATCTTTAAATGCCGTTATTGTCAGGGTGATGAGTTGACCAAGGCCGGAGGAAAGGGGACCTCCAGGGTGGGTAACGGAACAGGATTAAAAAACAAAACGAAAACTACCAGAGCAGAGAAGGAATAGACCGAAAGGGGACGCCAGAACCCAGGAGAGCTGCCTGGAAAGTTCTAGGGACCAGCCGGTGAGCAGGAGAACCAGGTTCCTGGGGTCAGCAACTAAGGTGACAAAAGAGGGCACTGACTTCCACCAGAAGACCAAGGGTCACCTGGGACAAAAATAGGACAAGGAACGCACTAACGTTCCTTAGCCGGGTGTGGTGGTGCGTGCCTGTGGTTCCAGCTACTTGGAAGGCTGAGGCAGAAGGATCGCCTGAGCCCAGCAGATCAAGGCTGCTCCAGCCTGCGCGATAGAGTGAAACTTTAACTAAAAAAAGAAAAGAAGGAAAGAAACTGAATGCAGGAAGGATCGCCTGAGCCCAGCAGGTCAGGACTGCGGTGGCTGTGAGCATGTCACTGGGTGACAGAGACTTCGACTCAAAATAAGAAAAAAAAAGGAATCCTTCTGCTTCAGCCTCTCGAGTAGCTAGTGCTGTAGGCACAGACCATCTGCCTGGCTAATTTTTTAATTTTCTCACTTTTAAAAATTTTTTTTTATTTTTTTTGAGTTGGAGTCTCACTCTGTCGCACAGACTGGAGTGCAGTGGCCGCTCCCGGCCACCGCAGCCTGACCTGCCGGGGTCCGGCGATCCTTCCGCCTCAGCCTTCCGAGTAGCTGGAACTACAGGCGCGCGCTACCACGCCCGGCTGATTTTTTGATTTATTGTAGAGATGAGGTCTGGCTGCCCAGGCGGGTCTCGAACCCGCGGGCTCAGGCGATCCACTCACCTCAGCCTCCCAAAGGCGCGGGATGACAGGCTGAGCCACCGAGCCCGGCTTTTTCTCACTTTGATACCAAGTCTAGTCTCAACCTCCTAGGCTCAAGCAATCCTCAAGCCTTGGCCTCCCAAAGTGCTGGGATTTTATAGGCATGAGCCTCCACGCCCGGACTGGGAGGATCCCTTGAGCCTGGAGGTTACAGACCAGCCTGAGTAACAACAACAAGAAAAAATTAAGCTGGCAAGGTGGCACAAACCTGTAGCCCCAGCAGCTCCGGGGACTGAGACGGAAGGATCGCCTGAGCCCAGGAGGTCGAGGCTGCAGTGAGCCATGATTGTGCCACTGCACTCCAGCCTGGGCCACGGAGTGAGACCCCCAACTCAAGGAAAAAAAAAAGTTCAGGTGCCATGGCTCACGCCTGCAGTCTCAGCACTTTGAGAGGCTGAGGCGAGAGAATTGCCCGAGTCCAGGGGTTCGAGACCAGCCTGGGCACCTTGATGAGACCTCGTCTTTATAATAGATCAGAAAATTACCCGGGTATGGTGGCGCACACCTGTAGTTCCAGCTACTCGGAAAGGTGAGGTGGAAGGGATCACCTGAGCCCAGCAGTTCGAGGCTGTGGTGGCCATGAGCATGCCACTGGACTCCAGCCTGGGTGACAGAGTGAGACTCCAACTCCAAAAAAAAAGAAAGAAACTAATGCAGGAGCTCATGGAAAACACCTTAACACCTGGCTTCTCTCTCCCCGCACTTGTCAAGCTCAAGATATTAACTCCAGTCGGGCTCGGCTCAGCCTGTAATCCTGCGCCTTGGGATGCTGAGGTGAGTGGATTGCCTGAGCCCGCAGGTTCGAGACCCGCCTGGGCAACTTGGCCAGACCTCATCTCTACAATAAATCAAAAATTAGCCGTGCGTGGTAGTGCGCGCCTGTAGTTCCAGCTCCTTGGAAGGCTGAGGGGGAAGGATCGCCGGAGTCCAGCAGGTCGAGGCTGTGGCGACCGGGAGCGGCCACGGCTCTCCAGTCTGGGCGACAGAGTGAGACTTTGACTCAAAAAAAAAAAAAAATGATATTAACTCCAAGAGTGAGGTCACTTGTGACTTCCAGATTACGGGCACTCTGTTGAAATCCATGTTGATATCCTCAGTGCCTGGCATTCGTTGCATGTTTGCCGAGGAACAAATGATTGAATCTCTGCCTCTCTCATTTATTCAGCAGATGTTTACTGAGGTCCTCCTATATACCAAGCAGTGTAATTGGCACTGGGGACATAGTCCCTGTTCTCATGATGTTCATAGTCTATAGGGAGAGTGCTGGGCACAGTGGCTCATGCCTGTCATCACAGCGCTTTGGGAGGCCAAGGCAGGAGGACTGATTGAGGCCTGAAGGTGGTTGCTTTGTTGCTGTTGTTGTTTTGAGTCTGGGTCTCACTGTGTTGCCCAGGCTGGAGTGCAGTGACGGATCACTGCTCACCACAGTCTCGACTTCCTGGGAGCAGATGATCCTTCAATCTCAGCCTCTGAGTAGCTGAGACTATAGGCATGTGTAACCATGTCCCCCTAACCTCTTGGATTTTTTTGTAGAGACAAGCAATCCCCCCACCTCAGCACCCCAAAGTGCTAGATTGTAAGTGTGAGCTGTTCTCATTCATAAGCGGACCCTGAACATTTATCATAATACTATGAGAAAGGGATTGGCAAACCGGGCTCTGTGGCTCAGCCTGTAATCCCATGCCTTTGGGAGGCTGAGGTGAGTGGATTGCCTGAGCCCACAGGTTCGAGACCCGCCTGGGCAGAGGAGACCTCATCTCTACAATAAATCAAAAAAATTAGCCAGGCGTGGTAGCGCGCGCCTGTAGTTCCAGCAACTTGGAAGGCTGAGGCGGAAGGATCGCCGGAGCCCAGCAGCTCAAGGCTGTGGTGGTCAGGAACGGCCATTGCACTCCAGTCTGGGCGACAGAGTGAGACTCCAACTCAAAAAAAATTTTTAAATTTAAAAAATAAAAAAAAAATTAAAAAAAAGAAATAGAGGCCGGGCACGGTGCCTCAGCCTGTAATCTCAGTACTTTGGGAGGCCGAGGGGAGAGGATTGCCAGAGCCCGCGAGATCAAGACTAGACAGAACAACTTGGTAAGATCTCGTCTCTACAATAAATCACAAAAAAAGCTAACCGGACGTGATGGTGTGCGTCTTAGTTCCAACTACTTGGAAGGCCGAGGCAAAGGATTGCCTAAGTCCAGCAGGTAGAGGCTGCAGTAGCCTTGAGCGTTCTGCTGCATTCCAGCCTGGGCTACAAGAGTGAGACTCCAACTCAAAAAACAAAAAAAAAAAACCCCAAAAAAGAAGCCATCTACTGTATTTAGTATATATCAGACTCTTAATAAAAGCTCTACTGAGCCAGGATCGGTGGCTCAACCTGTAATCCCATGCTTTGGGAGGCTGAGATGAGTGGATTGCCTGAGTCTGAGGGTTCAAGACCCACCTTGGCAACTTGGCGAGACCTCATCTCTAATAAATCAAAAAAACTAGCCGGGCGTGGTGGCGCGCACCTGTAGTTCCAGCTACTTGGAAGGCTGAGGCAGAAGGATCACCGGAGCCCAGCAGGTCGAGGCTGCGGTGGCCGGGAGCGGCCATTGCACTCCAGTCTGGGCAACAGAGTGAGACTCCAACTCAAAAAATAATAATAATAATAATAAGTTTTAGCCTTAGTGCCTGACTGAGGCCTGGAGTTTGAGACCAACCTGGGCAACACAAGAGAGACCATATCTCTATTTCAATAAACAAACAAACAAATAGAACGTGGATAAATGCTGGATTCGTTAATTATGTGGAAATAATTACATTGAGGATATGGAAGGATAAGGGCAGAGGAGGAAGGCACAACCAGAGCAGGGGGTACTGGGTAGTTGCCCACAGGAAGTGACATTCAAGGTGAGATGTGGCCGGGATTGGTGGCCCAGCCTGTGATCCCAGCACTTTGGGAGGCCGAGGTGAGAGGATTGCCTCAGCCTGCGGGTTCGAGACCCACTTGGCGAGACCCCGTCTCTACAATAAATCAAAAACTAGCAGGGCATGGTAGCGTGCGCCTGTAGTTCCGGCTACTTGGAAGGCTCAGGGAGAAGGATGGCCGGAGCCCAGCAGGTCAAGGCTGTGGTGGCCGGGAGCGGCCACTGCATTCCAGCCTGGGTGACAGAGTGAGACTCCAACTAAAAAACAAAAGAAAACAAAAAACAAAATGAGATGTGAGCTAGACAGGAATCCCTCTTGCTGCTGTCCCACCCATGATGTCCTTCGCAGCATATCTTCTCTTTAACAAATCTACCTTTCTTTTCTTTGTTGTTTTTTTGTTTTGCTTTGTTTGAGTCGGAGTCCCACTCTGTCGCCCAGGTCACCACAGCATCGATCTGCTGGGCTCAGGCGATCCTTCCACCTCAGCCTTCCAAGTAACTGGAACCACAGGCACATGCCACCATGCCTGGCTAATTTTTTGGTTTATTGTAGAGACGAGGTCTCACCAAGTTGCCCAGGCTGGTCTCGAACCCCTGGGCTCAGGCAATCTTTTAGCCTCGGTCTCCCACAGTGCTAAGATTATAGACTTGAGCCACCATGCTGGGCCTAAATCTCTCTATCTTTTTTTTTTTTTTTTGAGTGGGAGTCTCACTCTGTTTCGCAGACTGGAGTGCAGTGGCATGCTCATGGTCACTGCAGCCTCGGCCTGCTGGGCTCAGGTGATGCTTCTGCCTCAGCCTTCCAAGTAGCTGGAACTAGAGGCATGCACTAGCACACCCGGCTTTTTTTTTTTTTTTTTTTTTTAATTTTTATTGTAGGGACACGGTCTTGCCAAGTTGCCCAGGCTGGTCTCAAATCCCTGAGCTCAGGCAATCCTCACGCCTCGGCCTCCCAAAGTGCTGGGATTACAGACTTGAGCCACCCGGTCCAGCAAATCTTTCTTTTTTTTTTTCAGTTGGAGTCTCACTCTGTCGCCCAGACTCTGGAGTGCAGTGGCCGCTTCTGGCCACCGCAGCCTCGACCCGCTGGGCTCCGGCGATCCTTCCGCCTCAGCCTTCCGAGTAGCCGGAATTACAGGCGCGCGCTACCACGCCCGGCTGATTTTTTGATTTATTGTAGAGATGAGGTCTCGCTGCCCAGGCGGGTCTCGAACCCGCGGGCTCAGGCCATCCACTCACCTCAGCCTCCCAAAGGCGCGGGATGACAGGCTGAGCCACCGAGCCGGCAAGTCTAACTTTCTTAATTCAAACAAAACAAAACAAAATGAGCTATGAAGCATGGATAGAAGCTAGCCAGAGGGAGCAGCAGCATTCCGAACCAAGCAAACAAAGCATATCCAAAAGTCCAAAAGTGAAAAGTTTAACAAACGAAAAGGAGGATGACATAGGCGGGGAAAGACTGTCACATGGTGCCAAGAGAGAGGTGACAGCTCATATGAACTTCCATCTGGAAGTTCTGCCCTCTCGGAGGCAGAGAGAACACCAGGAAATTCATTCAGCTGGATACAAAACAGAAGTGCACCCCTCTCAAGTTTGTCCCCGTCGGGAGCAGCCCTAGTCCCCCTCGGCATGAATGACTGTGATACTGACTGTGCCGTGACTGCCCAGTGGGAGTCCTTCAGAGTGGTGACAGGAGGCTTTGGGGTGGGAGCTGATTCACGCAGGTGAGTCACCAGAGAGGTGAAGAGCCGTTTGGAACAATCAGTCATCTCTGTCTCCTAGTGAAGTTGGAAGTAGAGGCCCTACAGAAGAAAATAGGAAGGGAGCCGGGCTCGGTGGCTCAGCCTGTCATCCCGCACCTTCGGGAGGCTGAGGTGAGTGGACTGCCTGAGCCCGCGGGTTCGAGACCCGCCCGGGGAACTTGGTGAGACCTCATCTCTACAATAAACCAAAAAATCAGCCGGGCGTGGTAGCGCGCGCCTGTAGTTCCGGCTACCTGGAAGGCTGAGGCGGAAGCATCGCCGGAGCCCAGCAGGTCGAGGCTGCGGTGGCCGGGAGCAGCCACTGCACTCCAGTCTGGGCGACAGTGAGACTCCAACTCAAAAAAAAAATAAAAAGAAAGAAAATAGGAAGGGGCAGAAAACTGGTCCCAGGGCTGGACCGGGGAGCGGGGAGCAGAGGCAACAGATTGGCTTCAGATGAGATGCCCATAGTGTGTCCTTGAGAGGCCCAGCCTGGATGTAAGCTGAGCTTCCTGTTAGAGGTGAAAAAATATGGCTGGGCACGGTGTCTCCAGCCTGTCATCCCAGCAGTTTGGGAGGCTGAGGTGAGAGGACTGCCTGAGCCTCTGGGTTCAAGACCAGCCTGGGCAACTTGATGAGACCTCATCTCTACAATAAATCAAAAAATTAGCCAGGCATGGTGGTGTGTGCTTGTCATCCCAGCTACTTGGAAGGCTGAGGCGGAACGATCGCCTGAGCCCAGTGGGTTGAGGCTACGGTGACTGGACTGGGAGCGTGCCACTGCATTCCCACCTGGGCAATGAAGGGAGACTCCAACTCAAAAAAAAAAAAGAGGTAAAGAAATAAGCCCTAAGATCAGTTGATGGGCCAGGTGCAGTAGCTCAAACCTATAATCCCAGCAATTTGGGAGGACAAGGTGAAAGGATTGCCTGAGTTCATGGGTTCAAGCCAGCCTGGGCAACTTGGCGAGACCTCATCTGTACAATAAATTAGAAAATTAGCCGGACATGGTGGCTCATGGCCACTGTAGCCTTGACCTGCTGGGCTCAGAGGATCCTTCAATCTCAGCCTTCCAAGGAGCTGGAAGTACGGGTGTCAGCCACCGTGCCTGCCCGCAATTTTTTTTTTTTTTTGAGTTGGAGTCTCACTCTGTCGCCCAGACTGGAGTGCAGTGGCCGCTCCTGGCCACCGCAGCCTCGACTTGCTGGGCTCCGGTGATCCTTCCACCTCAGCCTTCCAAGTAGCTGGAACTACAGGTGTGTGCTACCACGTCCGGCTAATTTTTTTTATTTATTGTAGAGATGAGGTCTCGCCAAGTTGCCCAGGCGGGTCTCAAACCCGCAGGCTCCGGCAATCCACTCACCTCAGCCTCCCAAAGTGCTGGGATTACAGACTGAACCACCGAGCCCGGTTCACAATTTCTAAAAATTTATTTATTGGCTGGGCTCGGTGGCTTAACCTGTAATCCCGTGCCTTGGGAGGCTGAGGTGAGCGGATTACCTGAGCCCACGAGTTCAAGACCCGCCTGGGCAACTTGGCGAGACCTCATCTCCACCATAAATCAAAAAAATGAGCCGGGCGTGGTGGCGCTCGCCTGTAGTTCCAGCTACTTGGAAGACTGAGACGGAAGGATCGCCGGAGCCCAGCAGGTCGAGGCTGCAGTGGCCGGGAGCGGCCACTGCCCTCCAGTCTGGGCGACAGAATGAGACTCCAACTCAAAAAAAAAAAAAATTATTTATTGTAGAGATGAGGTCTCGCCATGTTGCCCAGGTTGGTGTCGAACAAGTGGAGTCTAAAGTGCTGGGCTTCCCAAAGTGCTGGGACTACAGGCGTGAACCACAGTGCCTGGCTGTTTTTCTTTCTTTTCTTTTTTTTTTTTTGTGTTGGAGTCTCAATCTGTCACCCAGGCTGGAGGGCAGTGACATGCTGCCAGCCACTGCAACCTCAACCTGCTGGGCTCTGGTGATCCTTCCGCCTCAGGCTTCCACGTAGCTGGAACTACAGGTGAGTGCTACCACGCCCGGCTATAATGTTTGATTTATTGTAGAGACAAGGTCTCACCAAGGTGCCTGGGTCGGTCTCGAACACGTGGGCTCAGGCAGTCCTCTCGCCTCGGCCTCCCAAAGTGCTGGGATTACAGGCTGAGCCACCGAGCCCCGACTCCTTTATCTTTTCTTAGAGACAGGGTCTCACTCTGTCACCCAGGCTGGATTGCAGTGGTACAATCATAGCTCCCTGCAGCCTTGGATTCTTGGGCTCAAGTAATCCTCCTGCCTCAGTTTTCCAAATCTAGAACTACAGGTGCACACAGCACGCCTGGCTAGTCTTCTTTTAATTTTATTTTAATTAATGCTCAGAAAAATATCTGGCTGCTTTGGCATTTTAAATCTTTCATAGACGTATTGGCTCCTTGAATAAGATTTAGAACATGAGTCAAGAATGGTTTGTGAGCCGGGCTCGGGGGCTCAGCCTGTAATCCCGCGCCTTTGGGAGACTGAGGTGAGTGGATCGCCTGAGCCCGCTGGTTCGAGACCCGCCTGGGCAGCGAGACCTCATCTCTACAATAAATCAAAAAATCAGCCGGGCATGGTAGCGCGTGCCTGTAATTCCAGCTACTTGGAAGGCTGAGGCGGAAGGATCACTGGAGCCAGCAGGCAAGGCTGCAGTGGCCGGGAGTGGCCACTGCACTCCAGTCTGGGCAACCAAGTGAGACTCCAACTCAAAAATAAAAGACAGAGGGAAGGTCCTAGATTTCTCCTAGCATATCTACGAGTGGCTACTAAGTCTCAAGGGCTTAAGATAAGGAGGGAGCCGGGCTCGGTGGCTCAGCCTGTAATCCCGCGCCTTTGGGAGTCCGAGGTGAGTGGATTGCCTGAGCCCGTGGGTTCGAGACCCGCCTGGGCAGCGAGACTTCATCTCTACAATAAATCGAAAAATCAGCCGGGCGTGGTAGCTCATGCCTGTAATTCCAGCTACTCGGAAGGCTGAGGCAGAAGGCTCGCCAGAGCCCAGCAGGTGGAGACTGCGGTGGCCAGGAGCGGCCACTGCACTCCAGTCTGGACGACAGAGTGAGACTCCAACTCAAAAAAAAAAAAAAAAAAAAAAAAGATAAGGAGGGAAACTTTGCAGTGCTGGATAAATCAACAGTGTGCCCAGCCGGGTTAGACAAACTTGGCAAGCCTAAGGCAGAAGGATGGCCTGAGCCCAGCGGATTGAGGCTGCAGTGGCCGTGAGTGTGCCACTGCACTCCAGCTTGGGCAACAGAGTGAGACTCCAACCCAAAAAAGAAAAATAAACTTGGCAGATATGGAAAAGGAATGGCGGAGACCCTTTCCTGGAGCGTCTGCTATCCTACCATGCCAGCAGGCACAGTTCTGGGTGACACACTGAGGGACCACACACCAGGAGGGTGGGCATTGTGTAGTTCGACAGTCCACGTCCTCAACGCTCTATGTCAATAAAGGGTCTACCTGGAAAACACTATTCCAGAACACACACCAGGCACTAAGTAAACCAGGAAGTGCCTGCAATGATTAACAGGAAAATGTTTTTGAAAACCTGGAAGCTGTTTGTGTGTTCAGAACCTGCATGGTTGGGTAAAAGTGGGCAAAGAACACGCACGGCAGATGCTGGAAAACAAAACCCAGCCGGGCTTGGTGGCTCGCTCTGTAATCCCCGCATTTTGGGAGGATGCAGTGGAAAGATTGCTTGAGTGCAGGAGTCTGAGACCATCTTGGGTAACGTAGTGAATCCTGGTCTCTACACATTTAAAAAAAAACTGGCTGGGCATAGTGGCTCAAGCCTGTAATCCCAGCACTTTGGGAGGCCGAGGTGAGAGGATTGCCCGCCCAGGAGTTTGAGACCAGCCTGGGCAACATAGTGAAATCTGGTCTCTACACATAAAAAAATTAGCCAGGTGGGGTACACACACATGTAGTCTCAACTATTCAGCAGGCTAAGGTGGGAGGATCAGCTAAGTTCAGGAGGTTGAGGCTGCAGGGAGCCATGATCCTGCCACTACACTCCGTCCTGGAGTGAGATCCCACCTCCAAAAAATCAAACAAACAAAAGGAAATAGAAATGAAGGTGAGAAAGCGGTTTTTCTAGATGCATAGAAGTGAAAAGATAGAATAAATCTGAGAGATCACAAGAAAGAACTCCAGGGGTTAAATCCTGGGCATCTCCCACCCACTGCCCCTTGGCCCAAACCTTTTAATACACACATTCTGAGTCAGAGCTCTTTGTTTTTTTTTTGAGTCTAAGTCTCTCTCTGTTGCTTAGGCTGGAGTGCAGTGGCACACTCATGGTCACCATAGCCTCAACCTGCTGGGCTCTAGCGATCCTTCCGCCTCTGCTTTCCAAGTAGCTGGGACTACAGGCGTGCGCTACCATACCTGGCTAATTTTTTTGATTTATTGTAGAGATGAGGTCTCGCCAAGTTGCCCGGGCTGGTCTCGAACCCACGGGCTCAGGCAATCCACTCCCCTCAGTCTCCCAAAGCCTGGGATTACAGGCTGAGCCAATGAACCAGGCCGTCGTTGCAGTTTTTATTTATTTTTTGAGTTGGAGTCTCACTCTGTCGCCCAGACTGGAGTGCAGGGGCCGCTCCCGGCCACTGCAGCCTCGACCTGCTGGGCTCCGGCGATCCTTCCGCCTCAGCCTCCGAGTAGCTGGAACTACAGGCATGCACTACCACGCCCAGCTGATTTTTTGGATTTTATTGTATAGATAAGGTCTCACCAAGTTGCCCAGGTGGGTCTCGAACGTGATCTCAGACAATCCTCTCACCTAGGCTTCCCAAAGCGTGGGATTACAGGCTGAGCCACCAAGCCCGGCCTGTTTCTATTTTAATTTATTTATTTACTTAGAGTCTGGAGAGCAGTGGCATGAATACGGTGCATTGTAGCCTCGACGTCCTAGGCTCAGGGGATCCTTTTGCCTCAGTTTCCCTAGTAGCTGAGGTTGCAGGCATAGTGCCTAGCTAATTTTTCATTTTATTTTATTTTTTTGAGTTGGAGCCTCACTCTGTCACCCAGACTAGAGTGCCGCGGCTGCTCCCGGCCCCCGCAGCCTCGACCTGCTGGGCTCTGGCGATCCTTCCGCCTCAGCCTTTCAAGTAGCTGGAACTACAGGCGCGCGCTACCACGCCCGGCTGATTTTTTTATTTATTGTAGAGATGAGATCTCGCCAAGTTGCCCAGACGGGTCTCAAACCAGCAGGCTCAGGCAATCCACTCACCTCAGCCTCCCAAAGCGCTGGGATTACAGGCTAAGCCACTGAGCCTGGCTGAGACCCTGTTTTTATGTAGTTTGTAGGGAGCATAGGAGTAAACTCAAGACACAGGTAGACTGTAGCGATCCCTGCGTGAGCTCCTCCACATGTGGACACGTGACAGTGGGGACGTTCCAGACAGCTTAGGCTCTTAACTAGTGATAGAAGAAATTTACCAGCAGGGTGCAGTGGCTCACCCCTGTAATCCCAGGGCTTTGGGAGGCCAAGGCGAGAGGATTGCCTGAGCCCAGGGGTTCGAGACCAGCCTGGGCAACTTGGCAAGACCTCATCTCTACAATAAACCAAGAAATTAGCCAGGTGTGGTGGCACACGCCTGTAGTTCCAGATACTTGGAAGACTGAGACAAAAGAATCACCTGAACCCAACAGGTCGAGGCTGCGGTGGCCACTGCTAATTAGGGGTAGGGTTAGGGTTAGGGTGACAGAGTGAGACTACTAAAAAAAAAAAAAGAGGAGACCTGACTTGGTGGCTCAGCCTGTAATCCCATGCTTTGGGAGGCCGAGGTGAGTGAATTGTCTGAGCCCGTGGGTTCAAGACCTGCCTGGGCAACTTGGCGAGACCTCATCTCTACAATAAATCAAAAAAACTAGCCGGGTGTGGTAGCGTCCCCCTGTAGTTCCGGCTACTTGGAAGGCGGAGGCGGAAGGATTGCCGGAGCCCAGCAGGTCGAGGCTGCGGTGGCCAGGACTGTGCCACTGCACTCCAGTCTGGGTGACAGAGTGAGACTCCAACTCAAAAAAATAAAAGAAAGAGGAAGCCGGGCTCAGTGACTCAGCCTGTAATCCCGCACCTTTGGGAGGCTGAGGTGAGTGGATTGCCTGAGCCCGCGGGTTCGAGACCCGCCTGGGCGGCGAGACCTCATCTCTACAATAAATCAAAAAATCAGCCGGGCGTGGCAGCGCATACCTGTAATTCCGGCTACTTGGAAGGCTGAGGCGGAAGGATCGCCGGAGCCCAGCAGGTCGAGGCTGCGGTGGCCGGAAGCAGCCACTGCACTCCAGTCTGGGCAAGAGTGAGACTCCAACTCAAAAAAATAAATAAATAAATAAATAAAAGAGGAAACTTCCCTTCTGGGGCCCTCCACTTTCCTCTCTGTCCTAGACTGTGAGGGTTTCCATAACAAAATGCCACATATGGTGGCTGAAACAACAGCCTTGCTTTCCTCATGGTTCTGGAGGCTGGGAGTCTGAGTTGCAGGTGTTGACAGGTTTGGTTTGTCCTAAGACCCCGTCCTTAATGTGTAGATGGCGCTTCTCCTGCATGCCAGTTACTCTGCATTCTCTTGATGTTTCCAAATTTCCTGTTCTCCTAAGGAAGCCAGTTACATTCGATTAGGGCTCATCCTGACAGCTTCCTTTTAATCTAATCACTTTTTAAATTTTTAGTTGGGCCAGGCTTGGTGGTTCAGCCTATAATCCCAACACTTTGGGAGGCTGAGGTGAGCGGATTGCCTGAGCCTGCAGGTTGGAGACCTGCCTAGGCAGCGAGACCTCATCTCTACAATAAATCAAAAAATTAGCCGGGGTGGTAGCGCGCCCCTGTAGTTCCAGCTACTCCGAAGGCTGAGACGGAAGGGTCGCCGGAGCCCAGCAGGCGAGGCTGCGGTGGCCGGGAGAGGTCACTGCACTCCAGTCTGAGCGACAGAGTGAGACTCCAACTCAAAAAACAAAATCAATCAATCAATCAATCAATCTTTAGTTGGAGTCTCACTCTGTCATCCATTCTGGCGTGCAGTGGCATGATCACAGCACACAACAGCCTCAGCCTCCTGGGCTCAGGAGTTCCTCCTGTCTCAGCTTCCCGAGTTGCTGGGACTACAGGCATGTGCCACCACGCCCAGCTAATTTTTAGATTTTCTATAGAAGTGACGTCTTGTTACGTTGCCCAGACTTGTCTCCAACTCCTGGGCTGAAGTGATCCTTCTACCTCAGCCTCCCAAAGTACTGGCCATGAATCCTTTCTCCAACTGTCCTATCTCCAATTACAGCCACATTTGGAGGGACTGGGGGTTAGGAGTCCTGCACACGAATTTTTTTTGGTGTGGGGAACCCAATTCAGCCCCAATCACCGCCCGAGTAAGGAACACCAACTCCAATCCATTTCACTAGCTGTGAAATGATTTCAGACAAGAAGGCAGAGATTTGTTACCATCAGCAGACCGAGTTTAGTACCTCCTGAAACATCTCAGAAAGGTCCATCTTGTCCTTGGTTAATAGAAAAAGATCACTCCTCTGTGCAAGGGTTTATTGAGCGTCTTCCTGGGGTGAGCCTCTTGAAGGCAGAGCCTTCCATGCCCAACCCGGGCCCTACTGCAGTGCAGATACTGTCTGATCTCATCAAGAAGTATTTATCGAGTTGTGTTGGGGGTTAAAGAAGTGTCAGACAAATTCGATCCCGGTCCCAAAGGGGCTGGTAATTCTTCCTGCAGTGGCAAGACAAACTCCCGGGAACAACAGCTGGCAATATATAACCGGGTTCTACGCTGTGCGGTGTGGACTAAAGCTGCTGCTGGAATTGGGAATGAGGAAGATGAATGGGTGCACAGGCCTGCAACCACTAAATCACTTAGCCTGATGCATACGGAGTCGGGGCCATTGTTCACGGGGCCGACGTTCTGTTCAAAATGGCACAAGCCAGCGGAAAACCTCACCCTTCAAGTTTTTTTTTTTTTTTTGACTTGGAGTCTCACTGTCGCCCAGACTGGAGTGCAGTGGCCGCTCCCGGCCACCGCAGCCTCGACCTGCTGGGCTCTGGCGATCCTTCCGCCTCAGCCTTCCAAGTAGCCGGAACTACAGGCGCGCGCTACCACGCCCGGCTGATTTTTTGATTTATTGTAGAGATGAGGTCTCGCCAAGTTGCCCAGGCAGGTCTCAAACCCGCGGGCTCAGGCAATCCATTCACCTCAGCCTCCCAATGGCGCAGGATTGCAGGCTGAGCCACTGAGCCCGGTTGCCCTTCAAGTTTCTAACACCCCGAGACCACTGTGGGGTGGTCTTTCTCTGCCAAGCACAGTCCTCCCTTCGGCACGTTTCCCACTCAGCTTCCCGCCCCCAAGAGTGGATGAGGAAAGGGGTTCCCCTGGCCCTCTTCCACAGCCAGACCCGATGGGGCAATTTCAACAGGATGCAGTGATGGCGCTCAGCCTGCACCCCGTTCCCACCTTCCCCGGATCCCAGAGCTTGAGAGCACGCAGTGACTGTTCAGAATGTTCTTGTTTGTTACTTGGCTACTTATTGACTGCTCGGGGCACCAGATGACTGGATGTGGACGGGGAGGGGAGGGGGAGAAAGGGGGCAGGAACCCATGCATTAGAGACAGGACAGAGAATATGGAGAATTGAGGATTGTCTGGACTGACAGATCTTGGGGACCCCCTTTGGACCAGTCTAGATTGGCCCACGAGTGTAGCAAGACTGTCTCCACATCTCCTGAGCCCACATTGCCACTCTAAAGGGATTCTGCTTTTCCTTTCCTTCCTCCCTTCGTCCCTCTCTCTCTCGTTCCCTCTCTACTTCCTTCCTTCCCATTTAGAAATTGAGATGGGAGTCTTACTATGCTGCCCAGGCTGAACTCGAACTCCTGGGCTCAAGCGATCCTTCTGCCTTGGCCTCCCAAAGTCTGAGAGTCAAGGTGTGTGTCACTGCACCCAGCCAAGGTCCCGGCTTTTTTTTTTGAGTTGGAGCCTCACTCAGTTGCCCAGACTGGAGTGCAGTGGCCGCTCCCGGCCACCGCAGCCTCGACCTGCTGGGCTCCGGCGATCCTTCCGCCTCAGCCTTCCAAGTAGCCGGAATTACAGGCGCTACCACGCCCGGCTGATTTTTTGATTTATTGTAGAGATGAGGTCTCGCTGCCCAGGCGGGTCTTGAACCCGCGGGCTCAGGCAATCCACTCACCTCAGCCTCCCAAGGCGCGGGATTACAGGCTGAGCCACCGAGCCCGGTGATTTGTCAATTCTCCCTGCCAGTAGTGTTGGTGCCTTTTTTATTTGTTTGTTTTTTGAGTTGGAGTCTCACTCTGTGGCCCAGGCTGGAGTGCAGTGGCCCCCCCCGGCCCCGCAGCCTGACCTGTGGGCTCCGGCGACCCTTCCCCCTCAGCCTTCCAAGTACCCGGAATTACAGGCATGCACTACCATCCCCGGCTGATTTTTTGATTTATTGTAGAGATGAGGTCTCGCTGCCCAGGCAGGTCTTGAACCCGCGGGCTCAGGCAATCCACTCACCTCAGCCTCCCAAAACTCTGGGATTACAGGCTGAGCCACCAAGCCCGGCTAAGGTCCCAGCTTTTATGGTTCATATGCTGCATGTGTGACACAGGGAAGGTTGGAACCCCCACCTAGCCTTCCCAGGTTTGCTGCGGGTGTTTCTGGGTGACACCTTCTCTCCTCCAGGCAAGTGACTCCCTAGGGCAGAGACTCGGCCTAAGATGGCCAGATTGCCTCTGCTGCAAGTGACATATTGGGAATATCTTAAAAACCTGGGTGGCCGGGCACAGTGACTCACACTTGTCATTCCAGTATTTTGTGAGACGGATGCCCAGGAGTTTGAGACCAGCCTGGGTAACATGGAGAGACCGCAATAAATTAAAAAATAAACTGGCTGTGGTGGTGTGTGCCTATAGTCCCAGCTACTTGGGAGGCTGACACAGGAAGATTGCTTGAGCCCAGGAGTTGGAGGCTGCAGTGAGCTGTGATCCTACCACTGCATTTCAGCCTGGGCAACAGAGAGACCCTGCCTCAAAAAAACAAAAACAGGCCGGGCTCGGTGGCTCAGCCTGTAATCCCAGCACTTTGGGAGGCCGAGGTGAGTGGATTGCCTGAGCCCGCGAGCTCAAGACCCGCCTGGGCAACTTGGTGAGACCTCATCTCTACAATAAATAAAAAATTAGCCAGGTTTGGTAGTGCGCGTCTGTACTTCCAGCTACTTGGAAGGCTGAGGCGGAAGGATCACTGGGTCCCAGCAGGTTGAGGCTATGGTGGCCGGGAGCGGCCACTGCACTCTAGTCTGGGCAACAGAGTGAGACTCCAACTCAAAAACATAAACAAAAACAAAAACAAAAAACCTGGCTCAACCAAGTACATTAGAATTCACTTCTGCCAGACATGGTAGTTTACACCTGTAATCCCCGCCCTTTGGGAGGCAGAGGTGAGAGAAGTGTCCAAGCTCAGGGGTTCGAGACCACCCTGAGCAACATAGCAAGACCTCGTCTCTACAATAAGTCAAAACATTAGCCAGGCATGGTAGCATGCACCTACAGTTTCAGCTACTTGGAAGGCTGAGGTAGAAGGATTGCCTGAGCCCAGTAGGTTGAGGCTGTGGTGGCTGTGAACGTGCCACTGCACTCCTGGGCAGTAGAGTGAGACACCAACTCAAAAATAAAAAAATAAAAATAAAGTTCTGGCTGGGCGTGGTGGCTCATGCCTATAATTCCAGCACTTTGGGAGATCGGAGTGAGAGGATTGCCTGAGCCCAGAGGTTCAAAACCAGCTTGGGCAACTTGGCGAGACCGCATCTCTACAATAAATCAAAAAATCAACTGGGCATGGTGGCACATGCCTGTAGTTCCAGCTACTTGAAAAGCTGAGGCAGAAGGATCACCTGAGCCCAGCAGGTCAAGGCTGAGGTGGCCACGGGTGTGTCACTACACTCCAGCCTGGGCGACGGAGTGAGACTCTGACGCAAAAAAAAAAATTCAGCCCGGCTTGGTGGCTCAGCCTGTAATCCCAGTGCTTTGGGAGGCCAAGGTGAGTGGATTGCCTGAGCCCGCGGGTTCGAGACCCACCTGGGCAACTTGGCGAGACTTCATCTCTACAAAAAAAAAAAAATTAGCCGGGCGTGGTAGTGCGTGCCTGTAGTTCCAGCTACTTGGAAGGCTGAGGCGTAAGGATCGCCGGAGCCCAGAAGGTCGAGGCTGCGGTGGCCGGGAGTGGCCATTGCACTCCAGTCTGGGTGACAGAGTGAGACTCCAACTCAAAAAACAAAAACGAAAACAAAAAAATTCATTTCCACTGAGAAAATAAATGAAGGCCCCATGAACATTTTAGGAGCAACATTTGTTGGGGTAGAGTGCAGCTCAAGGTGTACAAAACTGGCCGCCCTAGAATTCCTAAGATAGAAAAGCCTACATCTGTCTGGGCAGGGTAGCTCACGTCTGTTATCCAAGCACTTCAGGAGGCTGAGGCAAGAGGATTGCTTGAACCTAGGAGTTCAAGACCAGCCTGGGCAACACAGCAAAGCCTCATCTCTACAAAAAAATCAAAAAATTAGCCAGGCATGGTGATGTGCGCCTGTAGTCCCGGCTACTTAGGGGAGGCTGAGACGGAAGGACTGCTTGAGCCCAGCATGTTGAGGTTGCAGTAGCCATGATCGTTCCACTGCACTGAAGCCTGGGTCACGGAGACTCCGACTCAGAAAAAAAAAGCTTGAGCCTGAACTTCCCAAGACACGATTTTGCTTTGCTCTCTCCTCAAGACCTGCGCACCACTGCAGAAGCCTGGGAAGCCTGCAATCTAAATTGCCATGCAGAATATGTAGAATGAAACTGCCTAAGTCCCTGGTCCCCCTGACTGGGGAGGGAGAGCTCGTCTTCCCTGGCAAGTTGTCCAAGCCCTGAGCCGACCTCGGAGTTCGAGGCTCTGGTATCTCCAGTCACCTCATTTAGTGGCAGGGGCCTAGGGGTCAGCCCATCTTCCAGGAAGCAAAAGGAGAGACCATGCAGCCCAGGTATTCTTTGTGGAAAGAACTCCCAATGAGAAATGTATTACTACCTGAGGGTCCACGCTTTGCCGGACACTTTATTTTATTTTTTTGAGTCAGAGTCTCACTCTCTCACTCAGCCTGGAGTGTAGGGGCACGATCCAGCCACCGCAGCCTTGACCTGCTGGGCTCAGGCAATTCTTCTGCCTCAGCCTTCCAGGTAGCTGGAACTACAGGCGTGCGCTACCACGCCCGGCTAATTTTTTTTTTTTTTTAAATTTATTGTAGAGATGAGGTCTCACCTGCCCAGGCGGGTCTTGAACCCGCAGGCTCAGGCAATCCACTCACCCCAGCCTCCCAAAGGCGCGGGATTACAGGCTGAGCCACCGAGCCCAGCCGAAGAACATTTTCAAAGACTGTGAACCATGCCCAGCTTGTGTGTCTCTTCACCAGAGTCCCTCTCAATACTGTAGTGTACACAGCAGGTACTCAAATGTTTTTAGAGTCATCAGTGCCAGCTGTAAACAGCTAGTGGGATCTGTTTGCAGGTCTTTGGACATTTGGCTACATCTTAGACAAACCCCAAACTGACAAACGCACTTTGAAGAATCAGGTTCCTCCCAACCAGCCTGGACTGCTAGAACTTTCCCCAAAATACCAGCTGTAGCCTGGAGTTATGTAGGCACAGGTTTAAATATCGGCTTTGGCCGGGCTCGGTGGCTCAGCCTGTAATCCCAGCACTTTGGGAGGCAAAGGCGAGTGGATTGCCTGAGCCCGCAGGTTTGAGACCCACCTGGGCAACTTGGCAAGATCTCGTCTCTATAATAAATCAAAAATTAGCCGGATGTGGTAGTGCACGCCTTGCAAGGCTGAGGCAGAAGGATCGCCGGAGCCCAGCAGGTCGAGGCTGCGATGGCCGGGAGCGGCCACTGCACTCCAGTCTGGGCAACGGAGTGAGACTCCAACTCAAAAAAAAAAAAAAAACCCAAATCAAAAAAGCAAATGCATGGGACACATAGCATTGCCACTTGGCGAGACCTCATCTCTACAATAAATAAAAAACTAGCCAGGCATGGTAGCATGCGCCTGTAATTCCGGCTACTTGGAAGGCTGAGGCGGAAGGATCTCCAGAGCCCAGCAGTCCACCGCAGCCTCGACCTCCTGGACTCAGGCGATCCTTACGCCTCAGACTTCCAAGTAACAGGAACCTCAGGCACGCGCCACCATGCCCGACCAATTCTTTTGATTTTTAGTAGAGACGAGGTCTCGTCATGTTGCCCAGGCTGGTCTCGAACCTGTGAGCTCAGGCAATCCTCTCGCCTCTGCCTCCCAAAATGCTGGGATTATAGGCGAGCCATGGCACTCAAGGAGGAATTCAAGACCAGCCTGGGCAACATAGTGAGACCCCATTGAGTGAAGTCCATCTGAAACCCAAAAGCAAGGATTTCATAACAAGGGGCGCTCAGGGAACTTTCCTAGGAGGGAGAAGGAGGAGGAGCCATGCATTCCTGAGAAATCTGCACAGGATGTGCTCAGAAGAGGGTATGCAGGCTCTTCTGCCCCTTGGAACCTCTGACCTGCCAGAGGCAAACTTCCAGAGCTTTCTCAAGATGAAAGTTTTAACTGGGGCTACAGCCAGAGCATCTGGTTTGGGAAAAAGGCAGTAACTCAAGCTGGCTGTGTGACCAGCCACCAGGAAGGTCGACCTCGTCTCTGGTGAAGGAAACAGGCTGTAGTCAAAGAAATTAGTATTCTTTTTTTTTTTTTTTTGAGTTGGAGTCTCACTCCATCGCCCAGACTGGAGTGCAGTGGCCGCTCCCGGCCACCGCAGCCTCGACCTGCTGGGCTCCGGCGATCCTTCCGCCTCAGCCTTCCGAGTAGCCGGAATTACAGGGCCCCGCTCCACGCCCGGCTCATTTTTTGATTTATTGTAGAGATGAGGTCTCGCCAAGTTGCCCAGGTTGGTCTCGAATCTATGGGCTCAGGCAAAATCTCTTACCTCAGCTTCCCAAGGTACTGGGATTATAGGTGGGAGCTACTGTGCCCAGCCTTTTTGTTTTATTTTGTTTTAGAGATGGAGTGTATATTGCCTAGGCTAGTCTCGACCTCTTAACTGCCTGGGCTTAAATGATCCTTCCACGTTGGCCTCCTGAGTAGCTGGTACTACAGGCACATGCCACCATGTCTGACTGTTTGATCTCTTTTATAGAGACAGGGGTCTTGTTATGTTACCCAGGTTGGTCTTGGACTCCTGAGCTCAAGCGATCCTCCTGCCTCGGCCTCCAAAGTGCTGGGATTATAGGCATGAGCCACCATGCCTGACCTAGAAACAGCTTTCTGATGACTCCTGTTCCCTGCTCTTCCCAGGACTGCAGCCAGCCTCTCCCAGGACACAATCCCTCTGCTAAACCAGCCCAGGTACGCACAGACAGAGGCACTAATCTCTATCCCCAAATCTCTCCTTTTTTTTTTTTTTTGAGTTGGAGTCTCACTCTGTCGCCCAGACTGGAGTGCAGTGGCAAGCTCCCGGCCACGGCAGCCTTGACCTCCTTGACGTCCTGGGCTCCGGGGATCCTTCCGCCTCAGCCTTCCAAGAGATGAGCTCTCGCCAAGTTGCCCAGGTGGGTCTTGAACCCGCAGGCTCAGGCAATCCACTTGCCTCGGCCTCCCAAAGCGCTGGGATGACAGGCTGCGGGCACTGTGCTGTTCAGAGGAGCGAGGTGATCAGAGAGCAGCAAGCTGGAACTTGGGGCCTGGCCCATGTGTTGTGGGGTGTTATTTTTGGCTCTCTAAAGGAAGACCGGCGTCTGCAAAAGGCATCTGCACTTCTGACACAGTCCCTAACCGCCAGGCCCGGTGCCAGACAGCAGACCCTTTGTCAACAGAGATGCCCTGGCTTTGTAAACCCGGAGAGAGAAGCAGAAAAGTCTGTGGCAACGCGGCTGCCTCCGGGGAGTGGGGAGAGGTAATCTTCCGGGAGAGCTCCAGCAAATGTTCTCATTTAAACAAACAAACAAACAACAACAAGAAGAAAATAATAAGCTGGAGAAAGAGCCAGGGGTGCACAGGCAGGAGACTCTTGAAATGTCTCTGTAATTAAAGCCTAAGTGCCTTCCAGATCCTTCTGTGCTGGGAGGGGTGCTATGTTTATCAACCTGGTCAAAAGACATCAGGGCACATTCAGCTGGCCTCCAAACAATTTAGCATGCAAATGAGACTCGACCACTGGGGCATGAAGGAGGCCAATCTGTAACCCTGGGCTTCTGGAGAGCGAAATCCCAACTGGGCTACCTTGAGGGAAGGCATGAGTTTTCCTTTCCTTTTTTTCTTTTCTTTTTTTTTTTTTTGAGTCGGAGTCTTACTCTGTTGCCCAGGGTGGAGGGCGGCGACACGCTCCAGGCCACCGCAGCCTCGCCCTGCTGAGCTCAGGGGATCCTTCCCCCTCAGCCTTCCAAGTAGCTGGAACTACAGGCACGCGCCCTCACACCCGCCTGATTTGTTTGATGTATTGTGGAGAGGAGGTCTCGCCAAGCTGCCCAGGCGGGTCTCGAACCCTTGAGTTCAGGCAATCCTCTCACTTCCGCCTCCCAAAGTGCTGGGATGACAAGCGTGAGACACCACGCCGGCGACAGTTTCCTTTGGCATGGTCTTTGGCTGTTAGGGAGGCTGGGAGCTAGCTGACTTGACCCCCCAGGACTGCGCCAATTCACATAACGAGAGTACACCACCAGCCTAGGCAGCCTAGCGAGACCTCGTCTCTAAAAAATTAAAAAATCAGCCAAGCATGGCGGCGCGCGCTTGTAGTCCCAGCTACTTGGGAGGTGAGGCGGGAGGATTACCTGAGTCCAGGAGGCTGAGGCTGTGGTGTCCTGTGATTGTGCCACTGCCCTCCAGCCTGGGCGACAGAGGGAGACCCCGACTCAAAGAGAGAGAGAGAGAGAGAACCGCTCCCGGCCACCGCAGCCTCGACCTGCTGGGCTCCGGCGATCCTTCCGCCTCAGCCTTCCAAGTAGTGGAACTACAGGCGCGTGCTCCCATCCCCGGGCTAATTTTTGATTTGTTGTAGAGATGAGGTCTCGCCAAGTTGCCCAGGCGGGTCTCGAACCCACGGGCTCAGGCAATCCACTCACCTCGGCCTCCCAAAGCGCTGGGATTACAGGCTGAGCCACCGAGCCTGGCCAGACCCGGGAATATTTACGAGAGTTTGTGCCAGGATTAAACCCAGGGGAGGCCTGCCCAGTCAGCACCAAGGTGCCCAGGCAAGGAGGGTACTGCCAGAGTGTTTGCAAGTCAGAAACTAGCATATGGGCCCCAAAGAAACCTGTCTGGGCAGCAGGAGGGACGGCCGTGCCCGCATGAATCGCTCCCTGGTGATCTCAGAACTTGTGGCTCAGGCAGAAGGGACCGCTGGGCCCGGGGCCGCATAGCTTTCTCTCCCCCCAGCTGCTTCAGTCTCTCCCAGGCTCCTGGACACAAAACCGCTGAGCAGATAAACAAGTCACCACCTGCTCCCTCCTCCCCCGTGACACCGCCTGTCCCCAAGTCCCACCCCTTGTCCCCCCCCCAAGCCACACTTCCTGGCAGCGGCAGCTGCAGTCAGGCTCTGTCTCCTCCTGGGCTGCCGCCCCAGCCCGGCCCCTGGGCCCACCAGGGGCCAATGGAGCATGTGGCCCTGGGCTAGCCCTTTCAGACAAAACAGTTGCGCTCTCACAGAGCAAGAAGCGGTGCTCTGGAGTCCCCAAGGAAACCGGGTTTACGGCCGCGGCCGGCCCCGGAGCCAGCCAGTGTCTGGCCACTTGGCCCAGAGCCCCATGGCCAGGAAGGAGCACTGGGAGGAAGGGGTTAATCCGAGAAGCAGCCAGGAGGGGTCCAGCGCCATGCCCCAGCCGGGGAGGCCAGTCCCTGGGATGCAGGGCGGCAGGAAGCAGTTCAGAGAGGCCAGGAGGCCAAGGCCCGGTTTACACCCGGAATGAAGGCCACCTTTTTTTTTTTTTTTTTTGAGTGGGAGTCTCCTCTGTCGCCCAGACTGGAGTGCAGCGGCCCCTCCCGGCCACCCGCCTCGACCTGCTGGGCTCCGGCGATCCTTCCGCCTCAGCTTCCGAGTAGCCGGAATTACAGGCATGCGCTACCACGCCTGCCCGATTTTTTGATTTATTGTAGAGATGAGGTCTCGCTGTCCAGGCGGGTCTCGAACCTGCGGACTCAGGCAATCCACTCACCTCAGCCTCCCAAAGGTGCAGGATTACAGGCTGAGTTGCCGAGCCCGGCTAAGGCCACCTTTTTATTTTCATTTCATTTCATTTCATTTATTTATTTATTTATTTTTAGTTGGAGTCTCACGCTGTCGCCCCGACTGGAGTGCAGGGGCCGCTCCCGGGCCCCTGCAGCCTCGCCTGCTGG